>APFE031752019.1:53213-155055 GCA_000404065.3 Pinus taeda | reverse complement strand
TCTATCTCTGAGTTTTGTTTATAAACTGAACAATTGATTTGCAAACATCCTAATTTCCCTGGTAGTGGCTCAAGTAACCTCATTAGATCAGCCCCTGTGATTTGTATTTACTGACTATCTTTAGCTCGGCCTAAATCCCTCAACTAAGCTGCAAACTATGACCAAGAGCCAAGTTGAAGTCTTGTCCCTGGACCATCGCACCTTATCCTCTTGGGAATCTAGATGTATCGCACCTCTCGTGTGCAGTAGGTGAGATGCATCACTCTTTCCTTGTGTTACAGGTGTGATGATCGGATAAGACTATTTCTGCTTCCAGATTTTGGTTATTTGTTCACTCTCTTCAGCTTTATTCAGGAGTTTTTCTATCTGTGATCAGTATACCACTATGGAAACTCCCTTCCTTTGCATGATTCAGCCTCCCTTGTAGAAATAATTATGAATGTTTTTGTGTATTTCTCGCCATTTACAGTTCTCTTTTACAAAGAAGTAGCGTAATCAAACTGTCGTCTTTTGATTTGGAAGTGTTGCAAGTGTCATTTTTAGTCAAAGAAAATAATCCTACTATTCTTAATGGTTGATTACACTATTACTCTTGTATTTGATTTGAATTAATAGTTTTTCAAGTGTCGAAAGCAGTTTTCTATTCAAAATCGCAAAGTGTCGTCATAATTTTCCTTTTGTCTTTTGAAGAGAAAATTTTTAGTACTGTCGCTTTGAAAAGATAATTCAAATTTGTACTTAGCATTCTTTTTGTCATTCACACATTAAGAAAGCGGAAAACAAATACATGCATGTGCATTTGCATTTAGACTGCTTGCTAATTTTGATTCAGGACAGTGCATCTAGTGTGTGCTCTCTGCTCTATGTTGAAAGAATCTCGCTTCTCTTTCCTTAGTAGCTAGGATTTTCATTGCAAAAACAAGAGTAAACGATTGTTTATCATCTTAGATTGCATTTTAGGAATTGTATATCTACTTCACGTGGTGAACATTAAAGGCAAACTTCTTAAGAAAGATCAACTGTAAAATAAATTTAATGAACATAAAAATGCTTTGGAACCTAACGCACAACATTTAGAAGTCTAGGCTACAGACGTATTCCGGCGTCGTAAAGCCTGGTAACTGTCACTTTCATCGTAGGTTGGGTGATTCCTCCTCTTTGAGATGACAAGTGCCAGTACAGACTTGTGCTCCCACGTACCATTGAGTATATATTGGGAGACCACAATAGGCTATATCCTTTATCCTTAGGAAGCCGTTTCTGCCGCCCTATCGATCACAATGCACTGAATGCAGCATTTGGGAAGATTGACTGCCGTACCGTAAAAAGTATTCTGCATTTTTGCGATTGGTTTGGTAATCCCTCTGCTTAGATTTCTAGAATAGTCTCTTTCATTCCTTTTCAGACTCCTTAAAGGAAAAGGTCCATATGAGAACTTGTCACTTCAAGCTCATTAAAAATCGAAGGCGACTAGAGTCATATTTAGCTTTTTCTCGACTCTTAAAAATTGAAAAAGCAAGTTGTGTCAAAGTGTCTAAAATTCATTAAATTCGGAATCACTTTTTCCCCTTTATTTTGAGTTGATTGAGTAATCTGCAATCGTGGAAGAAATTCAATCGAAGCCCCGTCGTTCGTGGAGATTAACGAGTCAACCGTCTTTGACTCTGAAAATGAAACTATTCCGCACAAAACGAACTCATTTAACCGGGTCAAAGTCCGCTGGTTTGCTTGGAACTTGTGTTCCAACATCCTTAGGGACTCCGGTTAGTCCAACCATTTCTAGTATCCCTACTTTTACAGAAGCAGTTCTGCGGCCACAAGAGGACATTAAAACTAATCCTAGTCTAATGGTAAACACTTCTATTCCTAAACTGGCTTTATCTACAGCTGATTCGGAAGGTGTTACCCCTCCAACATCTGTCGTTGCAGAGTCTATACCTTCTTCAGCACTAGAAATATTTTATGGACCTAACGTTCTACCTCTCCCACCTGGATTGATTGCTATAGAAGAGATTGTGGAGGATCCTCCATCCAGTACTCCATTGCATTTTGGAGTCGGGATCGCCCTATATCCTTCTTCATTAGAAGTTAGTCTCCCTTCATCGCAAGTTCCTGTAGAATCACTAGGAAATCTTTTGGATAGACTGGATATGTCTAAACAACCGTTGACATTGAGGACTGTGTCATCTGACACAGCAGTAGTAGAACCTCCTGCAGCTACTCCAAAAATGTTTGTTGGTGTACCATTTGTACCAACTAGCTCTCAACCGCTAGATGGAGTCCATCCAGGGACTGTTTCGACAGTATGGTCTGTTCCTGTTTGTTCGCCCGGGATAATATATGGTATCTCTTATGTTGAGTCTCAGAGAATTGATCCTTCGTAGTAGTATCAATTTGGGCAACCCGGTCCCCAAAGACAAATCATTCCTTTGAGCACTGGATTGTCGCTGTATGGGGGGCAGTATGCCCTTTCATTGTTTCCTCTAGCAGAAAAACCATACGAAGTTCACAACAGAATTTGGGTTATGCTGGAATTACATCTAGCGGTTGGGTGCCAATACTGCCTCAACAACTGAGAGTTGTATACTCAATGCAACAAAGTCTACCTGTGTCAAATATTCCCACTACACCGGCTATCGTGACAGTGTTGCAAGTACAAGTGTTTCCTGTTGTATGCCAACCTCATTCTCAGGTCGCAATACAACAACCTCTTGTCTCCGTGACGCAACCACAATCACCGATTAGTGGCTCCTTAACTGGAGTGACCCAGGCTCAAATGGGTACTATTACCCCTCATCTTGGTTAGACAGTCAGTATTGGACAACAGCAAATGGCTTCACAACCATGGCTGGCACAACGTCAACAGCTGCAATTCCAACAAGCTTACCAAGGATTTGAGCAACAAATCTTTGTGAGTAATGGGCAACCGTATATTCAAAACGGTCAATATCAACAATATCATAGTGGTTATGCGCATCAACCTTACCAAAGTTATTAGCATCAAATGCATTATGTTGGTATGCAAAGACCCACTGCTCAGGCAATCCCATCTTACCCTGGGTATGCTTCGCCAAACATGATTCAACGGTTGCCCTTCGTGGCAACTTTAGAGTTACCAGATCTAAATCGGCTAACGAATGATCCAATTTCTTATGCCCCTTGGTGGCCGGTGATTTCTCATAAGCTTCCATCAGATATTCCTAAATTTAATGGAAATCCGAGTGAAGACCCGTCAAATCATGTGGTGACCTTTCATCTGTGGTGTTCATCCAACACTCTCAATGATGATTCGATTAGGCTTCACCTTTTTCAGTGAACGTTAACTGTTCCAGCAGTAAAATGGTACATCGAATTTCCTAGAGCTTCATTCGATAACTTCAGTACCCTTTCCACAACCTTTTTAACCCATTTTAGTTACCAATAAGGTATAAAACAGGAACAGAGCTTCTCACCAATTTCAAGAAAATGATGGCCACTCACATATCTAATCATATTCATGAGTGGTGACGTCGTCGCAGAATGGTAAAAACATATGTTCCTAATCAGCTACTAGCTGAATGGTTGATTAAGTCATTGTTACCTTCTATTACAGAAGATGTGGCAAAGGGAGGAGTTGTCACTGAAGAGAAAGTTATTGCTCGTGCGCAATAACTAGACTTGATCTATACTCAGTCTGGGATGCTCTATGACAAAATCCCTGATGCTCCTAGACTAGAGTTTTCCATTCCTCCTCCTCCTAAATCAAACAAAGACTCTCATGCCGGTGATGGCGTGATAGGTACGACAAGCACGAAAACCGTAAAGGCTACAACAAAGAAAGCTCATAGGGTTTCTAGTCAAAATGCAAATGAAGAACTTCTCACCTCGGAGGTAAATGTCGTGTCACCTGACAAAGGCAAAGAATCGAAGCAACCAAGGGGTAAGAAGAAAAAGAAATGGAAAAAGAAGAAACAGGGGGAGTCATCTCCTGAGAAATCTTCAGCAAACCCTTTTGGAGAAAGGAAACCAAGTCATCCATGCTTTATATGCGATGAGGATCATTGGACGAAAGATTATCCACATAGAGCTGAGCTTAGAAAATTCTTAAAGAATTCAAAAAACTCAGTGGTATTGACTGATCCGTTTCAAAACCCAGGAATGAATCTGGTTGCTAGTGACAATGCTTCCCCATCCCAAGTGCTTAGGTTGTCCATTTCAAAACAACAAAATGATGCTTTGATATCGACAAGGAATAAGGATTATGGGAATCCACAATTGTCGAACAACACGACTACTGATCAACCTAGTAGTTCGACGATAACTTCAACCGAAGTTGTGCCACCCATCTGTTGTGTGTGGAGCATGATTGTTCAGAGGTCTTTGTTTCAGCCGGATGTATACCCCAGAAAGTTTGTACACCCCTTCACGTGGGGGGGTCTTGTCCCCCCCGTGGGGGTCCACGGGGGCCGATCCCTCGTGGTTGCGGGGTTTAGGGGCCAGCGGTCCCCCGACAGGGGCTCGGGGATAGCGCCCCCGAAGATAAAAACAAATGTAAAATTGCCTTGTAAAAGTATAGTAATTTCCAGTCAATCTGGGCCGTTCATTAGGCGAATGATATGACGGTAGAAATTATGTTTAGTTTGGGGTTTTTTGCCCTAGAAGGAAAACCCTCTCTTTGTATGAGGGTATTGTATTGAGTTTATGTAATATATGTGTATTCTCCGAGCGAGAAATGGAGAGGTGAGGCTGTGAGAGAAAACAGAGGATATTACAGCGAATCTACTGTAGGTTGAGTCTCTTCATTTCGCTAGATAATAGAAAGGAAGGACTCGCTGTTCGGGGTGGACATAGCCCAAACTGGGTGAACCACATATATATGTGTCTTTCTTGTTTTATGTGTTTTCTATGTTTATATTTCTGCAATATTTTATGTGTTCCATTGCTCCGTAATATATAATTTTATAAGAACTGGTATTAGAACCGAAGGTCTATTTGGCTGATAAACGCGTAGGAAAGAAGGTTTCCTGGATCGAGTGGGAGCAATGGTGGAAGATGGTAAGTTTAGGGTCGAGAAATTTAATGGCCAAAACTTCTCACTGTGGAAGATGCAGATGGAAAATTATCTGTATCAGAAAGATCTATACCTACCATTGGGTGGAAAAACAAAGATGGTGACGGGTATGAAAGATGAAGAATGGAACTTTCTCGATAGAAAGGCACCTAGAACAATATGGTTGTGCCTCGTAGCGTCGTTTTCCTTCAACATTTCAAAGGAAACAACGACAGAGGGTTTCATTAAGGCGTTGGAGAAACTATATGAAAAACCCTTGGCCTCAAACAAGGTATTTCTTATGAAATGGTTATTTAATATGAAGATGTCGGAAGGTGGATCTGTTGTAGACCATTTAAATGATTTTAATACTGTTACAAGTCAGTTATGTTCTGTAGGGGTAACTTGATGATGAAGTTAGAGCTTTGTTATTCTTGTGCTCATTACTAGAAAGTTGGAATGGTTTGGTAATGGCCATTAGTAACTCTGTTTCTGGATCTAGTACTTTAAAGTTTGATGATGTTGTCAGTGCTATCCTTAGCGAGGAAATGCGATGAAAAAGAACCAATGAGACATCAGGTAATTCTTTGAGTGCAGAGTCTAGGGGAAGAAAAATGGAAAGAGGAAAGAGCTCAAGATATCGCAATAAATCAAGGAAAGGTAGATCCAAGTCTAGATCAGGGATAGTGTGTTAGAAATGTGCAAAGAAAGGACACTTAAAGAAAGGTTGTAGATCTTGGGAGGGAAAAGGAGGAGATTCACAACAAGAAAAAAATCATGCAGCAAATGTGATAGGTGAGGTTTTACAAGATTCTTTGATTCTTTCTTTCGAAAATATTACTGATTCCTGGGTGGTAGATTTAGGGGCCTCATTCCATGCCACACTTGATAAGAAATACTTTCATGACTATGTTCAAGGAGATTTTGGACAAGTTCGTTTGGGTGATGATAAACCCTGTAAAATTGTTGGAATGGGTAAGGTTCTTGTAAAACAGCAGAATGGAAACCAATGGCTACTAAAGGAGGTAAAGGCATGTTCCAGATCTAAAGAAAAATCTGATTTCAATAGGGTAGTTAGGCGGTGAAGGTTGTGTGACAACTTTCACATATAAAGCTTGGAAGGTCACCAAAGGAGCCCTAGTAATAGAAAAAGGCGAAAAGGTTGGTAGATTGTATCTATGCAATGGTATTTCTAACTCTGTTAATGCTTTAACTTCCAAAGGAGCAGAAGCAACATTATGGCATCATAGGCTCGGACACATGAGTGAAAAGGAGATTAAGATTCTTCACTCAAGGAATTTGTTGTCGGGTTTGAAGAATACTGATTTGGACTTCTGTGAGAATTGCATTTATGAAAAGTAGAAGAAAGTCAGATTTCTGAGAGTTGGAAAAGAAAAGAAGAGAGAAAAATTAGAGCTTGTGCATACAGATGTATGGGGACTTGCTCAGGTATCATCTCTCGATAGCTCTCGACATTATGTTACTTTTATTGATGATGCAACTAGAAAAACTTGGATTTATTGTATTAAGAATAAATCTGATGTATTTGATACTTTCAAGAAATGGAATGCTTTGGTTGAGATTGAGATAGAAAAGAAATTGAAGTGTCTTAGATTAGATAATGGAGGTGAATATTGCAGCAAAGAGTTTGATATGTACTGTTCAAAGCATGGAATTTGCAGAGAGAAGACAGTTCCAAGAACACCACAAGAAAATGGTGTGTTAGAAAGGATGAACAGAACAATCATGGAGCGTGCAAAGTGCATGAGATTACATGCAAGATTGCCTTTACAATTTTGGGAAGATGTTGTAGATACTGTTGTTTATCTGATAAATAGAGGGCCCTCAAGTTCCTTGCATGGTGGTGTTCCAGAGGAAGCATGGACAGGTAAAAAGGTAAACTAATCTTTTTTAAAGCCTTTTGGTTGTGAGGCATTTATCCATATTGATAAAGAAAATAGAACAAAGCTTGAGGTAAAGTCAAAGAAATTTACCTTTATTGGATATGGTGTTAATGCTTTTGGTTATCGCTTATATGATTATGAAAATCACAAAATCATTAGGAGCAGAGATGTAATATTCAATGAAAAGGTCTTGTATAAGAATCAGTTGCAGGAAAAGGAACAGGAAAAAGAAAACAAGGAATATGCAGTCCTTGATGAAATCACTGAAAAAGTAAAGGTGCCTGAAAATAATAATAATGAACAACCACAACAATAGTAACAGGGACCCCAAACACCTGAAAGTGGTGTTAGAAGATCTACCAGGATAAGTAGACCCCCTGAACGATACTCTCCTTCATTATATTATTTATTGTTGACTGACTCTGGTGAACCCAAATGTTATGAAGAACCAATGCAAGTTGAAAGCAAGAAGACGTGGGAGGTAGCCATGGAAGAAGAGATGGATGCCTTAATGCATAACTAGACTTGGGACTTAGCCCGGTTGCCTGCAGGAAAAACTACAATGAAGAATAAATGGGTTTACAGGCTGAAGGAAGAAGATGGAGGAAAACAGAGGTACAAATCTAGACTTGTGGTGAAGGGGTTTGCACAGAACAAAGGTATTGATTTTGATGAAATAATTTCTCCTGTTGTTAAAATTACTTCAATCAGAACTATTTTATGTCTTGTAGCAGCAGAAGATTTGCATCTTGAGCAGTTATATGTAAAGACAGCCTTTCTCCATGGGGATTTGGAGGAAGAGATATATATGTAGCAACCACAAGGATATGAAGTGAAAGGGAAGGAGAAACTAGTGTGCAGGTTGAAGAAGATCTTGTATGGCTTAAAACAAGCTCCAAGGCAGTGGTATGTAAAATTTGACAAGTTTATGTCTGAACAAGGTTATACTAGATGTCACTCTGATCATTGTGTTTATCTGAAAAGGCCAAATGATGGCAGCTATATTATATTTTTATTGTATGTAGATGACATGCTTGTTGTAGGGTCTAACATGCAGGAAATAGATATGCTAACAAAAGTTGTAACTAGGGAGAAACTTAGAATATGCTCAGTTTCAATTGGTCTTCAAGGATGATGATGAAGATGAGAAACAACCAGGTCCAAAGAGGAGGCATTGTCCAGCAAATGAAGCAGTGGTGGAGTTGTTACAATCATTCTCCAAGTGGGAGATTGTTGAGTATGGAGCATGATTGTTTAGAGGTCTTTGTTTCAACCGGATGTATACCCCAGGAAGTTTGTACACCCCTCCATGTAGGGGGGTGCGGGGGGGACTTGTCCCCCTCGCGGGGATCCAGGGGGGCCGATCCCCCCCAACTGGGGGGGTCCAAGGGCTAGTGGTTCCTCGGCAGGGGTTTCGGGGGCAGCGCCCCCAAAGCTAAAAATAGATGTAAAATTGCCTTGTAAAAGTTTAGTAATTTCTAGTCAATTTGGGCTGTTCATTAGGTGGAGGATCTGATGGTAGAACTTATGTTTAGTTTAGGGTTTTTTGCCCTAAAAGGCAGCCCCTCTCTTTGTATGAGGGCATTGTATTTGAGGCTATGTAATAGATGTGTATTCTCCAAGGGAGAAGCAGAGAGGTGAGACCGTGAGAGAAAACATAGGATATTACACCGGATTTGTTGTAGGTTGTGTCTCTTCATTTTGCTGGATAATTTAAAGGAAGGACTGGTTGTTCAGGCTGGACGTAGCCCAAACTAGGTGAACCATGTATATCTGTGTCTCTCTTGTTTTATGCATTTTCTATGTTTATATTTCTGCAATATTTTATGTGTTCCATTGCTTCGTAATATATAATTTTCTAACACAAGAAACTCTAAGTTTCCAAGAGTGTGAGAGAGAGATATTAATGAGAGAGCTCCAAAAATGAACTGACAAAGGTTACAAACCTCAGAAGCTTTTTATCAATGAGGCCTCTATTTTCTTCATTTTCCATTATTTTCTTTCAATTTCCTCCTCACATGCAACCTGTGACCTTTCACCTTCCTTTTCTCATATTTTTCTTTATTTTCATAAATAAATGTGCCCAAAATACCTTTTTTTCCTTTTTAATGCCTTATTAATTGCCTTTGCCAATTTACTTTAGCCATAAACACATCAAGTGATGCCCATTAGGATATATTTTCCCAACATTCAGCTTGGAATATGTGTCCCTTAATTGTGGTTTTATTTTGCATTTTTGAACTTTTATTACATGAACTTTTAACTAGGGGTTGTTACAGACCCCTCCCCTTTGGAGAAAATCATCCTCAATGTTAAACCAACATATTGCCCATGGAGCTTTATAACTTAGCTCATTGTAGTATATGCAATGAAAGACATGAGCAAAAGCAAAAAATCATGACAACATGACAAGATAACAACCATAGTGCTTATTAGAGCTTTATAACATAGCTCGTGGTGGTATTTACATCCATATACATATGTACATATATCAAAACATCAGAAAAACATATACCAAACACCATACCAACACTACTTTGCCTCTAACGACAAACAAAGAGGGATACATGGCCCGCATCTTATCTGCCATCTCCCATGTAGCATCTTCAAGCCTAAAGCTTCCACTACACTTTAACTTTCTTTATGGCATTTTCTTGAGCATGAGTTGCTTCCGATGCAACACTGAGGCTCGAGTTGGAATTCTCCTTCTTGCTCCACCTACAATACAGACCAATCAATAACATGATCAACATCCTTTATATACATTTTAAGCAATGAAACATGGAAAACATCATGGACTTTCACTGTTGGAGGTAGTGCAAGTCACTAGGCCACTATTCCAATCCTCTCAAGGATCTCAAAAGGCCCGCAATATTGTGGTTCCAACTTGGCACATATCCAATCCCTAAATATCTCTTCTTAGGCTTGATGCACAAATACACATGCTCCCCAACCTAAAACTCATTGAATGCCCTATGCTGGTCAGCATAAGTCTTCTATCTATCTTTTGAATCCTTTATATTCTTCTTTATAATATGCATTTCTTGTTCCATGTATGCCAACATATCCGGTCCAATAAGTACCTTGTTCACTTGATCACTCCAACTGATGGGAGTATTACAACTCCGCCCATATAGTGTCTCGAAAGAATTCGTCCTCAATGACTCCTTATACCCATTTGTGTAAGCAAGCTCAACCAATGGAAGATACCCATCCCATCTTCTGTTCTTGTGCATGACGTACACCTCAACATATCCTCCAAGATCATGTTGACCATCTCTTTCTGTCCATCTATCTATGGATGATAGGATGTATTGAAGGCCAACTTTGTACCCAAAATTGCAAATAACTCCTTCCAAAACCTGGAAGTGAACTTCACATCCCTATCTGACACAATCCTCTGTGGAGGACCATGTAATCTCATGATCTCCCTAATGAAATCTTGTGCCACCTCACTAGTTGAATATGTAGTCTTCACTGGGATTAAGTGAGCTACCTTGCTCAACCTGTCGACCACGACCATAATAGAGTCATGTTGTCTCACTATCCTTGGAAGACTTGTAATGAAATCCATGGAATTGACCTCCCATTTCCATTCTAGAATTGGAATAGGTTGTAGTAGACCACTTGGATGCTTACACTCTGCCTTTACCTGTTGACAATCCAAACATCTAGTTGTGAACTCTGCCACTTCCTTCTTTAAATTTGGCCAATAGTATAAATTCTTAACCACCGTCAACGTCTTCTAGTATCCTGGGTGACCTGAGTATGGATTGATGTGAAATTCCCTCAAGATAAGATTCTTAAGGTCACTGAAATCTAGCACATAGATCATGTCCCTGAATCTCATTAGACCATCTATCGTGGGGCGATAGCCTGCATCCTAATCACCTGTACCTATACATGTACTTGTACCTATACTTGTACATGTACATGTACTTGTACCTACACATGTACCTCTACCTACACCTATACCTGTATGTACACATGTACCTGTACATGTACCTATACCTACACATGTACATGTACCTATACTCTGTTGTAACCTATGCATAATCTCCATATACCAGTCGTCCCGATGTCTTGCCTGCGAGATCCTATCTTGTAACTTTGTCACATAAGATCTCATAGCTACTATATGATTCACTTGTACCTTCCTTCTAAGAGCATTTTCAACCTAGTTCTCCATTCACTTGATATATCTGATCTCAAAGTCAAACTCACTAAGGGTAGCCAGCCATCTAGCTTGCCTAGAATTTAGATTCGATTGGTCAAACAAGTATCTCAGCCCAATGTGATCGTTCATCAATACAAATCTCTTGCCAATAAGATATTTCCTCCACATATTCAAGGCATGAATAATAGCTACTAACTCAAGATCATAAGTCACGTAGTTCTTATCATGCTCATTCAACTTCCTAGACTTATAACACACCACCTATCCCTCTTGCATAATGACTCCACGAAGCCCTCTTTTATATGCATCTATACAAACTACAAACCCTTTATCCAGATCTGCAATCTTAAGGATTGGAGCATTGGTCAACAACTGCTTCAACTACTCAAAACTAGCTGCACATTCTTCTGTCTATTCCAACTTATTACCTTTTCTCTGCAAGGATTTCATAGGATATGCAATGTGTGAGAAGTTCCTGATGAACCTCCTATAGTAAGCTATCAATCCCATGAATTATCTCACCTCATCCACATTCTTAGGAGTCTTCCACTCCATGATGACCTTTACCTTTTCTGGATCTATTATTACGCCCTCCTTTGAAACAACATGTCCCAAGTAATGCACCTCTATCTAAAAGTATTTGAAATTTCTAAGCTTGGCATACAACTGATGTTATCTTAGCAATCTAAACACTACTGTTAAATGCTTGGCATGCTCTTCTTCATTCTTGGAGTTTATCAAGATGGAATCAATGAATATAATAACAAACTAGTCCAAATAAGGACGTAACACACTATTCATCAAACACAAATGTAACTGGAGAATTAGTCAAACTGAATGGAACTACAAAAAACTCATAATTCCCATACCTGGTCCTGAAGGTAGACTTTTATATATCCTCTTCCTTGCTGCGTACTTGATGGTATCCTAATCTCAAGTCGATCTTAGAGAACACTGTTTCTCCCTTCAACTAATCAAACAAATTATCAATCCTCGGCAATGGGTACCTATTCTTTATCATTACCTTGTTCATCCACATGTAATCAATGCACAATCTCATAGTGTCATCTTTCTTCTTTACGAACAACACTAGTGCACCCCTTCAATGATAGATGTCTAATGATCTGCGTGCCTGTTTTCCACAACTGCATAAATCTGAGGATTTTTATAACCAACATCCCCAACTGTATGGACCTCCTGATCATTTTAGATCCGGGTTCTACCACCCTGATATTATGGACAATCCCTCTTACAATGATTCTTGCCACGTATCCAACATTGTAATGGTGCTCTACCATCACCTATAATCTTCTGCTCTCCACGTGCCTTCTCAATTGTATTGAACTTCTTGTAAGATACCACATTTTCTTTCTCACATGCATCTTGAGGTCTTCCCCATATTGGTGGCCATTTTCCTTTAACTTTCTTATTTCCTTTCAAGTCACGCTTAGGCTCAACTTTGTGCTTCGACTGCTCATATCAATGTTTCAACTTTCAAATGGCCTCCTCCAATGATATAGGCTCATCAAACTCAATCTGGTCTCTATATGGTATTGGTAGTACACTAATGAATCTTTAAACTTTGGCCTTCTCCTCCTTGAGGTAAGGCACATATCTCAACAGCTCCAAGAACCTGCTAGTTTACTCATCATATATCAAGGAACCTATCTGCAAATCATAAAACTCATTAGCTCTATCATCATAATACCTTTCCAACAAATAATTCTTCTTGAAGAGCCTCTCAAACTCATTCCAAGTCAATTCATACTCCTGAATACCTTTAACATTCTTCACATCTTCCCACCAGATATTCACTTTCCCTTTAAGATTGAAAGTGGTTATCTTTTCTTTCATGTTCTTTGAATAATCATGCAACCTAAAGAACTTTCTCATACCAAGCAACCATACCTATGCATCCTGCGATTTCTTCATCTCTCCATCAAATGTAGGTGGTTTTACTTTCTTAAACTCATCTGGAAATTATCTCTTGTCACTCCTCCTATAAGGTTGATAACAATGACAATCATAATGCCTTTCAGAATCAGAACTAGAATAATACATGTGTCTATCACCATGCTATCACCCTTCCTATCCATAGTATCCAAGTACCTGCCATCTCTGATTGTGTCATCTCTATTTGACATGTACTCACCATTAGACATGTTGCCATATGCCCCATTAGTTCTATCCTCCTTCTCATGGTTGATCAATGCATTTACATCTACTTGTTTCTCATGTGCCAGTATGATTATGTCATTGTCTGCCTTACAACTCCTTATTTATGCCTTTAAACTTCACAGTGTGTCTATAAAATCATAAGAGTGCCCAACACCACGCTTCTCATCTAAGCCATACAAAGAGTCTCAGGAAATGTAGTCTACCATCTTGCTAGTCATCTGTGATATTCTTCCTACAAGTTATATCATGTCAACTAAACCAAATCACAATGAGACAACGTACCTTAGCATAATTCGGGGAGGATACCACATCTGCAAGGTCAACAAATCATCATAATACATGTATAACATAATCATGATAGCATATAGAAATATAACACATAAACATATAACCATCATTCTAGCTAGAGTTCAGTCATCAATGCATGACCATATCAACTACACATACCATGACCTCATGCATGACAAAAACAACCATATCATTGTACACTTGAAAACATGTGAATACCAACGTGCATGAACATTGCATAATCAACCATACACTCGTGACAACGCACTTCACAAGAACACCATCAACTTCCCATGGCGACCTCACTGCAACCATGATCACCACCATGCAAATGCAACAAGAAGATGGTATTACAACACAAGAAACACATATGCAATCGAAATGAATGCATGATCAACACACAACCCATCTAGTCTAAGGGATGAACCATGCTCTAATGCCACTCTGTAATGCCCTCTCCCACATCTACCCAAATAACCAATAAACAGGGGTAAACATGTGTTGAGAAGTTACTATGATATGATTGGACCTCCTAAGTGACCTTAAGGAAGTGGAATTGATGGAAACACACCATACCAGACATTTCACACCTGCTATAGGACTCCCAAAATGCATCTCATTCATTCCCCTAACCAACCCCTGGATCCCACTGAGCTTTTAGACCACTAAATCCCCAGATGCTCCCTTGATATGGACAAGGATGCATCTGAAAACCTCCAGACACATGCACATCATGGGTATGCATGCGTCTGTGGACTTTTCTCCTTAGACATGTGCCTGAAACTCCAGGTTTTGTGCCACTTTTCAAGCTCATAACCCAAGTCACTGCCCAGAAACCCCTGTAGCTTTCATAATCCATAAATTACATGATGACAAGACTTACAAATCAAAAATTGACTCCAAGACAAGGCCTGACCATCCCCAACTAGGACTGACATTTTGTCAAACACTTGGCATCAATGCAATGCACAGGAAATGAATATAAGATAGAGCATAAATGACTTTTAACTCATATGAGACTTGAAAAGAAGGATCACCAACCTCTTCCTTTAATTGTTTTGACATTAATTAGGTCTTGGATCCATTATCCTTTCAGTTAAAAGTAAATACATGAAATAACCATGACATAACTAGCCATATAACCATGCTTATAACTAGCATTAAACCATGTAAACAAAAATGAGATAATAGCTATTAAAGCCACATATTAACAAGCACAAAAGCAAAAGAACTTAGCTTTTATTAAACATAGGAAAAGTCGACCAAGTTCGGGACTTCCACATACCACACGACAGTAGACATCGCTGAACCAAATCTTTCTTTCTTCCAGTCACCCTCGTTTCATATTCCAAGCATAATATGGAATCTCATGGATAAACCAATCTAAAAACAACTAAGGGAATCCAGAGGTTAAACCACCCCCACCCTCACAAAACTGTGATCTCACCAAAACTGGCATCGAGATCATAAAAACAAACTGAGCTAGGAATGCCTCTGGACTCCATCACTATCCTTGAGGGATTTTCCATCTCCTTATCTCTCAGGCTTTATTGAAATCTACACCAGATCACTAGGCCTTAAATCGAGACACCAGTCTCTCAGGATTTATTGCAGTCACACCAGATCACTAGGCCCTAAACTGAAACTCCACCCTCAAGATTTACTGTGTTTCCCACCAAAACCGGTCAAGGGATTCCTAGGCCTTTAGGAATTTTCCTGAGACCACCTTTGCCTCAAATTCTAAAACAATTTGACAATTCCAAAGCTTAAAACCAAGAAAACAATCCCATCACACCATGGCTATCCAAAAAAAGGCAAGGTAAGGCTGAAAACCACTATCATAACTCGGCAAAACCATGCCACAGATAGCAAGAGAACCATATACCAACATGCAAATCCATGCATGTAAAAACCATCTTGGAAATCATATATGCAATATGTTACCTGCAAGTATTCCTACTGAAGCTACTCGATCCTACTCCTCCTTGATTGATCTTTGCTTTCTTGTCTTTTCCTTGTACTTCCTTTTCTTGCTTTTCCTTTCCTTATTCCAAAGCTAGAATGCTCCAAGAAACTCTAAGCATCCAAGAGTGAGAGAGAGAGAGAATATTGAGAGAGCTCCAAAAATGAACTAACAAAAGGTTGCAAACTGGTCCTCATAAGCCTTTTTATCAATGAGGCCTCTATTTTCTTCATTTTCCATTATTTTTCTTCAATTTCCTCCTCACACGCAATTTTTGACCTTTCACCTTCATTTTCTCCTATTTTCCTTTATTGTTATAATTAAATGTGCCAAAAATACCTTTTTGCCTTTTTAATGCTTTAGTCATTGCCTTTCCCAATTTCCTTTAGCCATAAACACATCCGGTGATGCCCACTAGGACATATTTTCCCAACATTTAGCTTGGAATATGTGTCCCTTAACCATGGTATTATTTTTACTTTATTAAATTTTATTACATGAACTTTTAACCAGAGGTTATTACAGCGAAGGTTAAAGAGCACGCGTGGGAGAAGAACTTTGAAGCCTACCTTAAGTGGGCCAAGACAGGAAACTAGTTGAATTCTCAAACAAACCACTTACAAAATTCCAGAATTCATGAAATTCTTGGTGCCCCTTTAGTTGCATACCTTCAGGGGATGAAAGAGGAAGTAACCAAGTACCTAATTAGTAGGTACCACAATGGCAGTCTCTGGTTAGACCAACCACATTCTATTTCTGCCACTACCATTCATCTAATAAAATGATCTTCCCTACAAAGGAACCAAGTTACCAACCACTACAAATGTAAATGGCAGGCTAGTGAAGCTTGTTGGAGGTGCTTCGGGTAATAATTCTCATGGTCTAGTTATTTGCCAAGTCCAAGACATGTTGGATAGATGGCTATGCATAACTGTTTATTTATGTATTACCTCAGTAGGTCGAGCCTTGGACTTCAAGCTTATAATGCTTGAATCTATTGGTGAAATAGAAAAATCTGGGATTCAATACAACTAGGTTGACCATGTAGTTGATCTCATTAAAGCTAACTACCATGACTGTCATAATTCTGGTAAGGTTATTCATTTTCCCTCTTTGTTAATTTGGATTATATGAAGTCAAACCCACTAGTTGGGGAAGAAGATTTCACAAGGAAAGACACACCACTTATGAACAATTTCAGAATCTTTTCCAACAATTGATCTAGAAAACTCGGATCCTTAGGACGCAATGAAAATTTTAGGAATTGGTTATTGAACATTGAAAAAATTTCTAAGAAGTGGACAGTGCCTCAGAACATTCATCAAGCCCACCTCCCTATTCCCATATTCAACTTTGTCTATATTATACCAAAGTATAGTATAACAACTCACCCCAGGTCAATCCCTAATAACTCCCCTATCATCCCTCTATTGACCAAATATTTAAAGAATTACGTCATCCATTGAACACCAAATAGATCATTCCATCTGCAGTATTTGAACCCTCCTTTGACATTATTGATCATTTTCATGATGTCGAAGTTGAAGAAGAAGTCCAATCCGCTCTGTACCTGCAACCCTTCAAAGTCGATTTGTCAACACCCTTTCTTGAGTCCTCCCATAATTTTTCTCGTAAAGAATCTGTCAGCCCCAAGTCCACTACAACAAAATTGAAGTTATAAAGTGCTTAAAACAATTAAATTGAATGATCATGAGCAACGGTATCAATTAGAAGAAGTGATTAAGGAATTGCATCCCGAGGAGAAAACAACAAAAAGTCCTTATAAGGCTAGAGATCCATCTATCAAAACACAAATTCGTGATGCCTTAGAGAATGTAAAAATTGTTCTCTCTAAAGGCATCCAACACAAAATGGATGAAGTACTTCAAAAAGGAAAGCATGATAATGGTTCTTCTTCACAACCGTGTCAATTTAATGGTATTGTAGACCAGTTGTAGAATCAAACATAATAGGCTACTACAATAACGAAGATCGACCTAATAATTGATTCTCCCATCCACTCTCCAACCCAAGTCCTAGAAGAACACAACCATTCAGACCATTAGCTGTCCAGGAAGGAACATTTTGAAGAAGAACAATCTGAAAAAAATTAGTCAGTTAAAGAGCAGTTGGACAAAGAGCAGTTGAACAAAGAGCAGCTAGAGAGAGAACAACCTAAAACAGAAAAGGATGAGTGACACCAGTCAAAAAACACTCAGTCAGAATATAATCAGTCATAATTAAATCAATCATATATTCAAAATAATTTAGAAAATAACTCCAATGATAATTCGTCTAAGAGGACTCAATCCAATGAAATTATCAAAGATTACAATCAATAGTCTGTTGGTACTTCGACCCAGCACTAGAAAGAGGAAACAAATAAAGCTTCTATCGTTAACATAACTACTTCAAAAAATCCAGGTAATAAATATGTCCTGACTGTTCAAACAATGACAAAACTGGCTACAACATCCATTGCAACAACCAAAGAGAAAAATAAGCTCGTTGATATCACTACCAAATACTTTGACATTAAAATTTCCCATGAAAAATAGCTCTTTCAAGTTATTTAACAATTTGTTAAAGTTACCAATAAGTGGTTGTAGAAGAGAAAGAAGGATATCGACATGCTTCAATGCTTATAGGAACAAGAAAAGGAGACTCAGTTGGCATGTCAAATCCAGGCAACAAAAATACTAAATATACCATCTCCATCCAAGTTTGAGGATCATCTCATTGTTGTTCAGTATATGGTAGACCAAATGATGACCATAATTTCAAGCTTCAGTCATAAGTGTATGAGTTGCAAAACCAACCCATAGTGGTTGCAAATCCTAGTTTCATGCAAGCTCTGCAAAATTCCCATGGTGAGTTTTTAGCAGCAAAACAAACTTTAGAAGCTACAGTGGATAGAGGAGATACCATTACTACTACACTAAACAATTGGCCCATCCGTATAGCCTCTGTTCATTCAAAGATAAGAGCCTGGGAGATGCTTATCTGAGATTTATCGGGCAGACAATCATCAGATTGTAGAGCCCAACAGACTATTAGTACCCAACTGGAACAAGCAAGGGAAGCCTACTGACAAATCCTACAACAATATCGCCAATGGTTGCGAGAAGGAAATAAGTCTCAACAGGAAGCATCAAATGCGTTAAATTCCTACAACATATCCTTTAGCAAGTTGTGATTATTAAAGGAGCCAAGCCCTTCAACCAACGAATAGCAGACCACACACATGTGGAGGAAAATGTGCAGTATTTAATTGATCTTTTAGATTCCACTGTGAAGGCTTGAGAGGAAGTTAGATAATGGTCAATCTTCGATGAACACTTTAGATAATTTCTCTAGTAATTTACCAAACTGCTTTCCCAAGTACAGTCCCACCACCATGAGCTTGTTCCACTTCACCACATCCCCAATGGACTACCCATCAATTCTGTGCACCTAGTATTTCAAAGGTTGTTGCCACTTTAGAGGAAGTCAACCAAGAAATCAACAAGTCAACTTAGCCAACTTTAAAGAATACGACTGCATCAACAGAAGAACAAGGCACTGATCCAACAATTTTCTTACTTTGATTTTTATTTATTGTAATATTTATATTCATAAATTGTCTACTACATATGTAAAAATCCAATTTTCCTTTTGTATTTTTTTACCCTGACTTTCCCCTTCTTCGGGACGAAGAAGGGTTTAAGGGCGGGGGAGATGTTGGAGGAGCTATTTGGCTTGACTGACTAGTCAATATAAAAAGGGATAGTCAACCCTGTCGACTATCCCTAGTCAAGTTAGCAGTATATATTGTAATGTAAGGTTAACTAATGGAAGTTTAAGCAACATAATCAACCAGACAGTTAAACCTATGTAATTGTTTCATTGGTTTATATATAAACTAGCATTTTCACCTTATGTTGCAAAGGAAACGCCGTAAGGCATAGAGTGGTGAAGAATAGCATAGAGTGGGGAAGAATAGGGACATGTATAGAGTGGGGAAGAATAGCATAGAGTGGGGATGGATAGGGACATGTGAATGGACATTGTTGAAAGCAAGGGTGGATGATAATGAGTTACAATTGCAATAGTTAGTTATGTGTATTCGTAAAATGGATTTATTTTAAAGTTGTTGTTGTTGTTGGTTTTTTTTTTTTTTAATCCTCAAGATGTAATTTTTCCATATGCCACCTATTTATGGTGTTATTAGAAAATACTATTATATTGTAATGGAAGAGGTGAAAGAAAGGATACGACATTGTGAACAACATCATGGTCATCGTTCCATATTTGAAAATGCATGAACAATTGTTGGAGCCATCATGATAATAATAAAAATTCCAGCATGATTTTGAAAAAATTTAGCTAAATTTTTTGAAAAAAGTGGATTATAGTTGTCAAGTTTTAGAATTTTGAGTGCCTTAATTTTGCACAGAAAATGATAGAAATTACAACATGATTTTGAAAAAATCCAGCTAATTTGTTGAAAATGTCAATTACAGGGGTCAAGCTTCAGTATTTTTGGCACCCAGGCATTCATGATGGATGCTAAATCCATTTCCGCCATCCCAAAACAATTTAAACACTCCCACAGTCAAATTTCGGAATTTGCCGTCTAGACAAAATTGTGACCTCTTTTGATATAAACCATGAGGATATTAAATGTCCTTAAAAACTACAACACAGAACTTGGGAGCTGCAAGACCTAGGAATGGAATTTGGTAACATTTTTAAATGTAGTTTCCAATACAAACTAACGGGAATCACCCACAACCTTTCAAGTTCATGGCCCCTAAATTTTTGCATTCTTGATAATTTTTTCTCACTATTTCAATGTCAATTTCATGAGGCTTCCAAAAAAAATTACAAAACAATTTTATAAGTTTTAATTTATATCTATAAATAGCTACTCCATCATGAAGAACAGAGATTATTGCTACTCCATCATGAATAATAGAGAACTTGCGAGCTTCGAGACCCAGGAATGGAATTTGGTAACATTTTAAATCGAGTTTCCAATACAAGCTTTCTCAATATGACAAAATCACCTACAAGCTTTCAAGTTCATGGGCCCTAAATTGTTGCATTCTTGATGATGTTTTCTCACTGTTTCAATGTCAATTTCATGATGCTTCCAAAAAACTATAAAACAGTTTTAAAGTGTTAGTTTTTATATATAAATTAGCTACTTCATCATGGAGAATACACATTTGTTAGGTATTATTTGGCATTTCACATCATGTTGTATTACAAGTCATTGTGTAAGTAAAGCAACAAATGTAACCCGCATGTCTAATTCAACTCCATTACCAGTAGTTGCATGTCTAATTCAACTCCATTACCAGTAGTTCATTCTATCAATTTGTGATGCTTATATGACATATATTGTCTAAAATGATGCAAGCATAAAAGTTCAATGCAGTACGACAAGCCTCCTGGTCTAGTTGAACTCATTCTGTCAATTTGTGATTCTTATATAACATATAGTCTTTAAGGAAGCAACCAAGAAAACTTTAGTACAGTCCTGTAAGCCTCCTGCTTTAATTGACATTCCATTCATTTACATTCCAAGGAAAATTGTAAAGTTATAACTAAAATTGTAAGTTGGTTTGGATGGCCTAAGACCCGACATATCAAATCAGCAAAGGTAATTACTAAAATTCAGGTTATAAAGGCCCAAAGCCGTTGGCATTACTCCACTATGAAAAATATTGATCTCAGTGAAACCACATATTTATGATACAAAGAAAGTGTAGATACAATATGATCTTTGGATGATAAGCCTTCAGGTAAAGGCTAAAGTGTCAACACATCCTTAGCCTCAGATATCTCTAAAAAGCTTTAGAACATGACATTCACTAAACTCGTACTTTGAAACCAATTTCAAAGTATTCTCAGTTATTAACTTGCATATCTATAAGCATACAATGCAACAGGGTAAGTATAAATAGGGCACGCCATAGCAGAAAAGCTTTGAAGCTGATGCAGCTTCTCCTGGTTACAGAGCCTCTCTTCACTTTGTCTGTTGTATGAAAAGTACATCTAGAAAAGCTAGCAAATTGATCAATTGGAAGTCAAATAGTTTTGCTGGCGCATCCTGGCACCCCAAGATGATGCTTGATCTGCATCTCTAACATTAGCTCTCTGCTTTAAATTGTAGAGTTGGTCTTCCCATCTTGATCTCCATTATTCTTTTGCAAGTTCCTTCCAGAGGCCAATTAAAATAGTCAAAACAAAATAGCAAGCATTGTATGTGTCAGCCACACATTTATCATGCTAAAGCAACCCCTGGTTAGCACATTATACGAGTCATGGATCACAACACAATACCAAACGACACGCACATCATGACATGCACAAAAAAGAGGTGAATGAAGTTTTCCAGTCATTGTTTATAATACAAACCTAACATCTACACAACCTCCCTCAACAATCTAACACCTTAGAATACAAACTCTGCCTGACATATAACCTTTGGCTAAGACTTCAATTATGCATTCATTTCAAATTTATTTCTTTGCTTTTCATATTTCAAGCACCTTCACTTGTTGCTGCAACTGCTCCAGTAATCCTGCCTCAGCCCACTGCTTAGGACAACCCTTAGCATCAGTGTACTCCAACGACATACAATGTTGGATACCTGGTAGCCCTTCTAACTTGGAGCATCCATGAGCATTTAATACCTGAAGCTTTGTCAGTTCGACCAATCCCCGTATGCTCTTCAGCTTCGCACAATCATATGCCAGCAACTCTTTCAAAGATACCAACGTTTTAATACCTGGCAGCTCCTCTACATTTTTGCACCGACTAATGTCCAGCACTTGAAGTTTTGGAAGACCAGAAAGCCATGCTATTTTCCTCAAGTTAGAGCAATTAGTCAATTCCAGTTTTATCAGAGTCTTTGGCAATGTTCCGACCTCCACCAGATGATTACAAAACCTGAGGGAGACATATTTAAGGATGGGGCAGACACCTGTGGCAAATGATACCTCTGATAATTTCGTGTTATAAACTTCTAAGACTTGCAGTTGAGGCATGCAGTTGTCATTAGGAGAATCTAAATTATTCAATGTTTGCAACTGGCAAATCAATACTCTCAACTCAGTCAACTGAGTCAACAGTCGAATAGTCACCGACAAATGTTTCAATTCACTGCAATTCTCAAGCCTCAATTCCTGTAAGATCTTCAAGTGACCAAGTGAAAGTGGTAGACTATCCAGTGAAGGGCTCCCTATTCCAAAACTTCTAAATCGCCCAAGTCTCCAATTTCATTTGGAAATTGTTTTATGTTTGTACCCCTAAGATCTAATTTTTTTAGGTACTTTTGATATGTTATTTGCGGAGGTAATATTTCAATGTTCTTACAATAGGAAACATCTAAACATTCAAGTGTGCTAATGTTTCCCAGTGTTTCGCTAGAGACGGTTAAATTATAGCACCAACTCAAATCAAGATATTTAAGACGAATTAAATTACCAAAAGAACCTGGAAGCATCTGCAACTGTAGGGAGTGAGACAGGCCTATGTATTTCAGGTTTATTAAATTATTGAAAGACTTTGGAAGCACCTACAAATGAGAAGAGTGAGACAGATCGATGTAATCCAAGGTTATTAAGTACCCAAAGGAATCTGGCAGTGACTTTAGATTTGGGCAACTTGTTAACTCCAATCGTTTCAACAACACCAGATGACAAAATTCATCCGGCAAAGTTTTAAGATTAATCTTATGGAGGACAATCAGTTCGAGGTGCTTAAGGTGCCCTATTGATTTTGGTAAATTTAAGTTGGCTCATCAATTCTCCATATTCTCCTCTGCCAAAGCTCTCAACTCTCTCTTTCAATCTCAGTTATCATAGATTCACAATCTCAGTTAGCACAGATTCACAGACACATGACATAAACATCCACACATATACACAACACACATTCCAAAAAAGAAAATATAGCAGTACATGGGTAGGTAGTACATGGGAATATGAATGATAGAGAATATATTTAAAAACCTTATTTAAAAAACATAAATGTAAATGGATTTCTTTTTTAAGATACTAATATTTTGGAATCTATTTGTCTCCAACTGTGTGTTTACATTTCTTCCATAATAATCGCTAAATGTGAAGCTTATTATATATGCTTTGTCCCTATCCAAAAAGGATGAGTCAATCTGAGACCATCCATTCAAACACATAACAACAAGGAAAATATGCGTCCTGTCGTGAGCTATATGGGTAACATTCATCAGAGAATCTACCAAGGCTATATGCTAGGCAGACCTTGCACTTTCTCCATAATGTTTTAATTTGGATTGTCGAAAGGCAACTACACAACCTCCCTCAACAATCTAACATCTTAGAATACAAACTCTGCCTGGCATATAACCTTTGGCTAAGACTTCAATTATGCATTCATTTCAAATTTATTTCTTTGCTTTTCACATTTCAAGCACCTTCACTTATTGCTGCAACTGCTCCAGTAATCCCGCCTCGGCCCACTGCTTAGGACAACCCTTAGCATCAGTGTACTCCAACGACATACAATGTTAGATACCTGGCAGCCCTTCTAACTTGGAGCACCCATGAACATTTAATACCCGAAGCTTTGTCAATTCGGCCAATCCTCGTATGCTCTTTAGCTTCGCACAATCATATGCCTGCAACTCTTCGCTCTCAGAAGTCCGCTTTTTCCAGCTGTAGGGGGCTCCATTGTCTATAAAGATCTGTGATTAGAACTTACAGCCGACAAAGAAACTTCATCTTAAAGCTAAAAATACTAAATTAGTAATCATCTGCAAGAAAACTCTTTTCATCTCCTGTGTCCAGTCTCCAACTGTTCCAATATGCACGCTAATGTGTTCATCATCTGGAGCAGAGGTGATCAAGAATGGATGCCTACATGTAGAAAGTTCAAAAAAAAAAAAAAAAAAAAAAAAAAAAAAAAAAAAAAAAAAAAAAAAAATAAAATAAATAAAAGAAAAAAGAAAAACCGTGGAAGAAACACTAAAAGATCTTATCAATTGATAAATTCTAATGTAGGTTCAAAACTTACCATTCGAAAGGCGAGATCTCGGGGCACTGGAGAAATAAATACATTCCACTCTTGTACTCGAAGCCTGCAGGTTTTGACATATGCAAAGCAGGGACGTTTCCACTATAAACTGCCGCCTGCAAAATAAATAAAGCAGATATGTTGGTTGCGCTTGCAAAGGATTCAAGATACAGATAATACAAGAAAATTGCAAATTTGAAGTAGGAACCGCATGACCTTGACAATATTGACAGTATAATTCCCTGCTCTAAATGCTCTCAGTGTGCGCTCGCCGCAATATAAAAGCACCAGAACAGCAATATACATCCAAGTTTGCATGTTCAAATCGCGTAATAAATTAAACCCCGAACATCAAATTCCTTCTTTTCATTTAAGCTAAATTCTCATGCATTTTATAACGAAATTAGATATTCATTTTTCACTTTCAATCTTTCAGCGAATAAATTTTGAACTGTTTTACTTCGAAGTTAGAGATGTAGTTTAGAATTAACAGAAAACAAGATGAAATGTCCTTACAGTTTTCTCTCTCCAATCTCGCACGAAGAAAAGGTAAATGAAATGAACAATCAGAAGCAGGTAAATCACGACAAATGCATGATGTGAATACCAGAAAGTGTTGAACCTGGTCAGTTTATCAAGTTGCTGAGGAAGTTTCAGTGAACTTCTTCTAAACCAGGAGGTTGCGGGAATGAAGGCAATGGCCATGAGTACAACCATACAAACCCCGTGATGCCTACTTTGCTTCCTAAGATATCTCTGTAATTCAGCTTTTCACTGCCAAAATATGCTTTAAGATAAAGATTATACGATTCCTCGTCGCAATTTGCAATTCTAATGAAATCGCAGCTTATATGATCCAGGCCGTGAAGCACGACGCCTATAACAATGGCCCCGGCGATGGTCTGCATGAATATTACTAGTAATTGTCCCAAAAGGTACAAAGAGAGGCTAATAGACTTATGAAGTAAGAATTGTTGAATTTTTATAAAGGATTTAAAAGTACAAGTACTTTTGTAAAAAAAATTAAAAATAGAAAATAATTAATGTATCGCTAACAATATTTTTATTATTAATATATATAATATATATATAAATATATATATATATATATAATATATAATATATATATATATATATATATATATATATATATATATATATTATATATATATATATATATATTATATTAAAAAGTACAAGTATATTTGTAAAAAATATAAAAATAGAAATAATGATGTTGGAAACCATATAAGATGTATCGTCTAAAATATTTTATTCATATATATATATTAATTAAAATCTCAATTGTATTTTCAATTTGGGTATTGGTTAACTTTTACGCAAACATATGCTTCCACAATTATAACTCTTCTTACTTAGAGTAATTTACTAAATGACAAAACTCATGACTCCTATAGATATTGCATCAAGCAAACTTCAAATTCAATTTGGGTAATGCAACTCTCACATATGACCAAGCGGGCTTCTATGGTTCAGCGTTGTTACTTTTCATAAGGCTCACTAACTATTTTATACGATTTTCTCAATAATTATGCTTAAAAGGAAACACCAAGGGAATTAAGAGAGCAGAACAGAAAAACACATTGTTTTCAGTCAAACGTACAACTACTGAAAAACAATTTAAAAAGGTAGAGACTCTTTAAGGCACTCAAAATCCCTCAAGAATCTCCGCTATACATATCTTGATGCACAGGGTGGCCAAAGCACATTAAACATGGAAAATGTTATGGTGTATGATATGTTAGAGCTACAGAAATATTAATTATTTTACAATTATGTTGAATCCAGTATTAACAGAAAATCATACAGGAAAGTTTGTAATTGTTCTAGGTCCCCAATATTTGAGAGCTGCCATATCATCAGCAGCCATACAGGAAAGTTTGTAGTTGTTCTAAGTCCCCAGTAATTGAGAGCTTCCATATCATAAGCTCTCGCAGCTTTCTCTTCTTGATCATAGCCACCTAGGAAAAAAAAGATCAATCTCCAGCTCTGAAGCAATCCAGCAGTCACTGGTATTTGGCTGGACATGTGATGTCTGCCTTTGTAATCAGCATATTTCATTGTTTTATAGACTTCAACTTATACCATGAAGTAGCTTCTCTTAACACTAAGAGGAAAAATAAAAGAATGACTTTCAATTTGAAATATAAAGACGCAGTTTATTTTATGTGATTTCTTTGATATGTCATTGAGTGAAGCTTTAGTGATTATAAGTTCACACAATAATCCAAAAATTTTCATCAAATTAAATGCATACCTGGTTACTCCCTTATATTTTGATGCACCCCTTGAAAATCCACTACTATTTCTGCAAAATTAGTCAAAGCAATTGCTTATTACTTCTTAAAAAAAATGTGAAACTCAATGGATATTTTGATGCACCCCTTGAAAAGCCACTACTATTTCTGCAAAATTAATCAAAGCAACTGCCTATTACTTCTTAAAAAAAATGTGAAACTTAGTGGATCTGTTGCACCTTCAAGCTCATCCAAGCCACTGTCATGAAATTGAGTATCTGCAAAAGACTCTAGCAGTTTCAAATCAACCTCAATTCCCATAACAACATTTGTATTGAACCTCTTAATTTGTGTAGCTTAATTACCGACTATAACAGCCATTGGAGTTAGTATGAACTTATATGTAAACTGGAGGCAATATCAGCAATGATCAGGCAGATCAAGTAGAATATGGTGATTTTTGTAAATTTAGGTTAAAATCATTTTTTATTTTAAAGAAGACTTAAAGCTATCTTGATTGAATGAGAGGTCTTCAAATTTAAATTTAGAAGAAACAGGTTAACCCTCTAAGACGCAGAGATATCTGGCATGCTTAAAAAACTAAGCAAAAGGAAGAGAGCATTTGTTTAAGGTTTGTAGTCACTAGTGTTTGATACTAATTTTTCATCCTTGGTTTCATGCTTTTGTGAAATTTCCGGATTTCTTCTTGCAATTGTTTTGATATTATGTTGATGCCATTAGCTACAGTTTTCTTTTTCTTTTTTAATTGTGTTTTTTTTTTTTAAATTTAATTGTATCTGTTAGCAGAACCACAGGGTTTTGTAGTGGTGACCTTCACACAAGGAGTTTCTTAACAGTGCAACCTATTGATGACTGTTCTATTGCCCGTGGGCAGTTTTCCTTGATTATGTTACTAGCAATTGCAGCTTCATTTTTCTCATTTAAATATTTGCCTGTCATGTTGCTGCTGATTATGGCTTTGTCTAAAATTTCTGTAGTCTTCAATATTTCTTATATGATCTACCTTCATGCCTTGACTCCTTGGTTCCCTATCTAATTCATCTTAGATTAATGTGCTTGAAATATTTTGTGGCTGTCTTATATGCCTATTGCTCTCTGTTTCATATGGAAGTGGGCATGTCTTTTTTAGATGTAATTGGCTTCATTGAACTCATTTGACCTGATGCTGAACCTTTCAACAATTCTTTCTTTTTTTATGGGGTTGTCACATTGTGCGGAACTATAGCTTCCACAAAATCAGATATTAGAGTTTATGCTAGACCCTTTCTATTTCATCACAATGACGTTGCGCCTATTATTGGGTTCTTGTTCATACCTGAGTTGTATGTATTTATTGGAGAGTTAAAATTAAGAGAGGAGATAGGGGAAAGGATTCATCATTCAACTGACTTTACTCTGTATTTAATATATTTGCTTTTGTCAGTATTGTTGTCATATTATTAGAATTTACAACTGAGAGCAATGTAACTTTTTAATTGTTCTTATTATTTCACTGCTTAGAAATATAGGCTATATCTGAAAAGGTTAAGTGGAGTGGCACAACAGCAAAGTGGAATGAACTCTTCTTTTGGGGGAACTACAGAAGCAGGTGTTGGACCTATGGGTTTACTTGGAAGGCTGGATCTTGAAAGGCTTGCGGCATCAGGTCAAATATCACCTCAAGCACTGGTGACATTACCAGCTGAACTTCTTGGACAAGTGAATCCAAACAATGGGTTGGGCCTGCCAAACATTGATCGGACACTGCTTTTACAAGCAATATTTCATGGTGTAAACTCTAATCCTTTAAATAGAGGGAAATTTGGCAACCATTGATGAACAGTCAGGGAAATTTACTCCAGGGACTCCCGAGAAGCATAGAGCTGAAGCAATTTTGCCAGCCACAACAACATATTCCTTCCTTTGGAAATTTGGTTTTACCGACCAATGATACATCTGCAGGATTTTCTATGCTGCAACAGGAACACAATACAGGTGCAGAAGTTGGTAGTGTGGATTGTGGGATAAACAACAATGGAGCATCTAATCCTCAAAACAATGTGATGGTGATGCAATTGATACAGCAACATCAAATAAACCAACAACAACAACAACTGCAGAGATTTGCAGCACAACAATAACCTGGCAGACAACTTCAAGGTTCTCAGCTTTAGAGTGGACAAGTCCTGAATTTTCCATCTGCCAGTATTGTTGGGCCACAAGTCCTTCCAAATGAAATTAGGGGGAGGGCTACTTTATCTTCTCTAGCCAATGGCAATAGCAGTCTTGGCAACAATATTATTGGTGCTCTTGGTTGAGGGTAATTAAACCGTATGCCAATGCCAGCATATGGCTTGGGTGCAACTGAATCTAATGTACCAGAAGGAATTGGACGGATGTCAACTGTGGACTATAAGAGCCAGAATGTGCACATTCTCCAAGGAAATGATTATTCCATTTCCAGTACTGTTTGTTTATCTTCCCCTTTAACAGCATCTGATATTGAAGGTGGAATGAACATTTCAGGAATTAAAAGGTTGGGTGGCATAAGTGACATAGTTGGTTCTCCAACTCTAAGTGGTTCTGGAATAAGTTTTGGCACATCAAGTGGTATTGGTCAGAATTTAAGCCAGAGTGGTAGGCAAGGTTGGCAAGTGCAAAATGTGTCTATGAATCAAGATTTAAGTCAAACAACTACTGCTATCTTGAGCCCATGTCATGGCCAAGCTTCTCATAGAACCCAGGGGCTTGAATGCTCCTGTTGTGCAAGATCCAAGACAGGTTAGGAATTTTGGATTTGTTGGGAAAGGACCAAATCTTTCAAGCAGGTTGGTACAAAATGCTGGATATCCTGGGATACTCAGTAATGCTCAAAGTCAGGGTGAACTTTTAGGAATTGATAGCGGACTGAGGCTGAAGGACAAAAGTGCATCAGATTTTGGATTGACTCCAAAAATTGAGTGCGACACACTTTCTGGCCATTTTCCTTCAAAAGATCTCATGAATCTCCTCTTTAAACAGGTCTTTATTCCTCAATATTATTTTCCCTTTAGTTTCAAATCATTGCTCAAGTTGCATCACTTATTGCAATTTAAGACCATGGTGCTAAACTTCTTTGATTATGTGCACTTTTATCATTTAAACAAGCTAGGTCTATGTTTTGTCCTATTCACTTTCTTGCATACATATTGTGTGTCTTCAGTACTATGAACACTGTTTTTTAATATATGACCAACGAAAGTTTATAACATGTATGTGATATATAAGCATGGAAAAACAAAATTGCACAGTAATTTTGGTCTAAGATTCTAAAGGAAAACACCCCATTATTGCATTGCATGACTTTGCTTGTTCCATTCACATTAATTTATATGCATGGGACTTCATACATACTAGGGGAATGCATTGGCTCAGGCTGTTTTCTTTTGTGAAAACAATAAATTGAAGTTTATTGGAAACAAAATTATGCACCAGCATACATTTTTGTATGCGCACCTCCTAATTTGTGCGGCTACAATTATAACATGCATACATTTGTTCACTTATCAGAATGAATTGTGTTGTAAGAATACTTTCAATGACCTTGTTGTGAATGAATATGGTACATGCTAAAAACAATAAATTGAAGTTTATTGGAAACAAAATTATACACCAGCATACATTTTTGTATGCGCACCTCCTAATTTGTGCGGCTACAATTATAACATGCATACATTTGTTCACTTATCAGAATGAATTGTGTTGTAAGAATATTTTCAATGACCTTGTTGTGAATGAATATGGTACATGCTAAAAACAAGAAGAGTAGGCTGCCGATGCTTCTGCTGGTGATTGATGGTTTTATCATTTAAACAATCTAGGTCTATGTTCTGTCCTATTCATTTTCTTGCTAACAAATATATCTTTCGGGTTATGTAATTGTGCAACAACAGGACGGGATGGGGATTTCAGAAAATGAATTCAATTTAGATGGGGTATCGATTGGATAATGTTCATCTCAATTGAAAAATGTTTGTACTGTTATCCGAAGAGAAAGCCGGCCTTCCCACCCTCAAGTGAGTTGAGTGGCATATAGCCCCATGCTGCTCATTGCTCAAAACAGAAACATGACTTTATGCTTGCGCACTACAAAACAGTGGTAGCATTTTTGGATGAGTGTGGGGATCATTGTGGAAAGGCTTATGTGCAAATGTAGATGTAGTTGTATCATATTGTCTTGCACCTAGATTGGGTTAAAAGTTAAAACTTCTTAGATATAATCTCATGACACATTTTAGAGGAATCTCACGCTCTTATGTGATTGCAAGTCTTATTACTATGACATTTGGATTTGTTAGAGCAAATGAAAAGGCCGAAACAAATTGCAAATCCCTTATGGGAGTATGTCTATGCACCATTTCCTGTTAACTTTACAAGAATTAAAATACCTTGTCGAAATTGATGTTGTCGTTAAATGGCACAATGGATCCTAAGATCATGGAGCGAAGCCATGTTATCATGTTCCTGGAGACGGGCAACAGTATGAGTGCCATGTTAAGTTTGAGGGTTTCAACGCTTCCTTTGGCCACACATAGATAGTATCCCGCTAATTTGAAGATGCCTCTGTTCCTGTACTGTATGAATTTCCACGTGAAAATCCCAGCATAGTCGCCAGCCATATGACAATAACCCAGGCCCTCTACCAATTTTCGTCCAATAGATATCTCGCGTTTCGCATTGCTCTCTGTATAGGATTCCTCCTGATTGGAACCGGTAAGATCTGCTGGCTCAAATTTTGACTATAGTTTGCATGCCCTTCCTTTCCATAACTTATAAGTCAAGCCTTGCAGCAGAGCTTTCAGCTGACTTAGCTGAAAGGTATTAGGAAATTTAAAACGTCGATCAGATTTACCAGAGTTTCATAAGCAAGATTTTCAATTTCTTTATCAAATTGAGTAGAAATTATAGAAACTAGGTCATCTGTGAGATAAAAGAAATTAGATAAATTTGTTTGAAAATCAGATCTGCAGGGAGCAAAGATGACCTCAGGAAATATGGCAGAGGTGGAGTTGACACAGTGGATGGAGGTGGAAAGATCAGTTTTGCAGAAGTATTGTTACTGGAATTGTCACTTTCTTGAATAGTGTTTGTAATTCTTTTTAGTGGTTGGTTGCTTTCACCAACAGGCTTGTTATGCTCGGAAACTTGAACTCTACATCTGGAATTAGGATTCTCAGAAGCAGAAAAGTTAGCACCATTAGTTCTCTTTCTAAAATTGCTTGGTTGCTCTCTCTGCATCTTGTCCACATTAGTTGTCAAAGAATGATTAGTAAGACATTTAGCCGGTACCATGGGTGCAGGTGGAGGTGTGGCTACTTCCATGGAAGGAGGCAGAGAAAGAGATTTAGTCGGTACCATGGGTGGAGATAGAGGTAGAGTTGACACCATAGTTGGAGGCGGGGAGGTCAATTTTGTGGAAGTACTGTTATGAGAATTGTCAGTTTGTTTAATAGTGTTTGTGATTGTTTTTAGTGGTTTGTTCCTTTCACCAACTGGCTTGCTATGCTTGGAAATTTGAACTACAGATTTGGAGTCAGAATTCTCCCAGGTAGAAACGTCAACACCATTAACCTTCTTTCCATATTTTCTAGTTTGATTTCTCTATGTCTCGTCTAGATGAGTTGTCAACGAATGTTTAAGAGCAGGACCTTTGGTGCACTTCTCAGTATTGCTGGGTTGTTCTCTCTGCATCTTGTCCACATTAGTTGCCAAAGAATTTTTAGGATCAAGACCTTGGGTGCCAATATTAGGAGAAAGGTCCTTGAAACAAATTGGATGCGAGCTACCAGAAACCAGATTTCTTGGAAGCCAAAGTAAAGGAGAAGCAAATGCATTCACAAAAATCCTTGGTTTCACTGAAGTTTGGCTGCTCTCTTCCAAAACTGATGTAGGGGTAAGGGAAGCTTGGTTATAAACCTTGCTCTCTAAATACTCTGAGGATTCTGAAGAATCTGAAATCTCATAGGTTACTGCACCCTGGCATTCATTATCCTCTTTCATCTCATGTCTGTTCCTTGCTCTCCTACTTATATCATCTAGCGTCTCAAAAATCCTTCGACCTGTGCGTCAAAATCCACAAATTTTGCTCAATGCATTTTTTCTACCCAGTGGGACAAGTATCCTAATCAAAACTTAAGAATAATCTTTTACATTGTGTGTCAAAACGACAAAGATTTGTGGATTTGGGACCAATGACCTACATGGTTGTTCCAGACTACAAGTGTCCTCAAATGACTTTCGCTTGTGGCCTTGATTTCTATTGTTCTTCAAATCGATTCTCTTCAGAGCACTAGTGGAAGTGCTAAACACTGAAGAATATTGCTGTCCATTGAGGTCTGCATCATTTGTGCTCTTTTCTTCAGCAAAGTCATCGGCCTTACGATCAAATGAGTCTACCCAGGTGTCTTCCATAAATCGAAGCCACTTGTAAAATTGCTGCAACCTCTGGACACCATCAGGCTATTTAAAAATGAAAAATTACAGTACTAAAGATAATTCAATCAAAATATAATACCAAGAAAGAGAACAACATAAAGACCTGGATAGTAGGCTTCTGATCTCCTTCGGAGGACAAACATGAGAATGTTGAAGTTGCCTTCACTGGAGAAAACTTATAAAGTGTTTCCATGGTGCTCGATAATAACTACAATAAACATATTGACAGGTATTGTAATAAAAATCAATATATTTTTTTAGTGAAAACAAGTTGCAACTCTTCTGATCAAGATTAAAATCAAAATTCCGCCACTGCAACAAATTCTCAAGCCAATTCCAGGCAGCCATAGCTCCAAAATATGTAGTAACAATTTATGTTGTTGGACACGGTATATCACCGATATACCTCATCTAGATTTGCCGATACATTGCGAGGTGGGAGCTCTAAGGCCTCTTGTAAACTAAATACCCGTTTTTGGAGCTAAAAAATTATGGGGTCTCCAACCTGACCATGACCTTTGCTATTATTCTGAGCCTAAACAGAAAGAACAAAAGAAGAGCTTGGATGAGGTGGACCCTGACCTGCTTGAGATTTTTCAGAAGCTGGGCATACCCCTGACTGAGCAGAAGAGATTGGCCAACGTTGTCGTAGATGCTGTTTTTGACAGTGTTTCCATTGCTACCACGCATAGGAAGACTCTACAGGCTGCTTGGGTTATCTTTTGTTCGATATCGGAGGCAGTTCGAGAGTATCCTGATCTGGTTATCTATCACCGCCATTGTTGATCTACTGAAACCCTCCTCCTTTACTTATTATGTGGTTTCTTTACTGTTAGACGGACGGGTTGCGCTGGGTAGATGGACGGGCTAGGTAGACGGATGGGCTGCGCTGGGTTTAACTGTTTTTTAATGAATTTTTGGACGGCAGAGAATTCTTGAATCGTCTAACAATAGTTCCAACGGTTAAGATTAGGACAGGTAGACACTTAGGGGAGTTCATTTCAGAGGGAAATGCCTTACGGCATAATAAACAATTATGAAATTTGATCTAACAAATAAATATGGTTGATCTAACAAATAAATATGGTTAATAAATTTTAATAAACATGATTTTAATATAAATGTTTATATAATATATTTTAGGTTATTAAAATTAAAAATATAAAATTAATTTAATTATAAATTTTTCAATACAAACATTAAAATACCTAATAGACCTATATTTTCTCACAAGAGTGGTGTAGTATTGGGATCCGTCAAGGGAGAGAATGTGTCGCAAGAGGCAAGAGGGACATTAATATCTAACCATATGGAGACAAGTGAAAAAAACCATTTGTGGAATATATGGATAGTATGTTAGTTGGCTCAAGTGGATGCTCGTCCTTCATTGCTCCACCTCTGTCTCTGCGTAATTTGGACGAGCGGTTACCATCCCATTATTTATTTATTTGCAGAATCTGTTTCCTGTGCTTCCAAGTCTAGGAGACACAGCTCAGCTGAAGCTCATGAGCGGAATTACACGTCTGGATGCTCTGTTCAGCGAAAAAGGAAGCAAATAACCGCATACAAACCGTCGGGCAGTCGACGTTATCTCCCAGCCGACAGAGGCCCGTCTCATTCACGGTGCTTCCTCGGGCCGCCAACTGATGCTTCTGCGCGCCTCCACGTGGAATTGATGATCATCACTCCAAGTCTTAGCGTTGCATCTTTATCGCTGGACCCGAAGTGGAGGTTGTTGCAGTGAATTCGACCTTTGAGCTCCACCGTCTTCTCGAGGATTCGACAGAGTCTTGGCTTCCATCTGCAGCGTAAAGCCCAAGATCGTGACTGTGGTTGAACAGGAGGCCGACAACAACCACCCTGTTTTATTGGAATGATTCACAAAGGCACTGCACTATTAATGCACAATTTTTTATTCCCGGGAGCAGGCCTGGAATTTGAGGTTCCATAGAACGTTTTTTGGGTTTTTAAACGTATTTGACTGTCATAATTCATAGTAACCAATAACAACAACTATAGTTTGAAATTCCGGAGTAGAAGGCCATAGATCAACCATAAAAATCATAAAATCATAACAGTGGGAAGACCATCTCGGCTGTAGAGAATCGAGATGCTAGTAGGTTGCACCATCTGATGGGGATTAGACGTGATCTTCCACATTCATTGCATATTTTGCTAGTGATGTGCACCATCAAACAGATCCCCTCCCGTGTCTTCAATGGGTCTCAAACCATTTACTCCACCACTAACCATTTATGTGCCTCCGGACAATAAAGTTTGAAACTAGCTGAATCTCTTTGATCGAGTGAGAGGAAAACCATATGCAAATATTACGTAAATAAAATCCTGTTTACTGAGTTAGTACTCAATCCTTCTTTCTGGAATGAATGATTATATGGTGTGGTGATCGATAGAGTGAAAAACACTGCTTTGTATAACGAGGAACTACGTACCTCTTCTTCAAGCCCAGGAGTTGTTAGAAAGGAAGTAAATTTCATAAGCAAGCAAGGAAAGTTCATATATATGATCAGGTATATAACTGTCGGCAAAGGAAGGACTCTACTTATAGCGAAGCAAGGCGCTTCTGCCTGAAACCCAACCAAAGCGATTAGTGCAAGCACTTTGAATCTTGAATATTTACCCTTCGCTGTTGATAAATCCCTTATTTTTATTCTTACCACCAACCCTGCTCTGTTGATAAATCCCTTATCTTTATTCTTACCACCTATCCTGCTCTGATCTTGCCTTCCCTTCACTACAGTGGTCTAGGTCTTACGCATAGTAAAGGTAATGTTTTTTTCTTCCTCGAACTATACTCCAGTTGAACCCGTCAGATGACAAACATCTATCCATTTCTTGAGAGAATAGGGCTCCGGACTATGTGAATCAGATCCTTTCTGGCGGGTCTACATTCATGATCTTCTTACTTTACTGGATTCCAAAAGAACTTCTCATCACCTTTGTTATGTGTGCAAGGAATCATGTCATTGTTCTTTCCCCAACTCTAGAATTTGCATGAGTTACATTTTATCAAACGTGTAACAAAACTGGGTTGAAGGAAATCACCCTAAATCATCTAGGGAATCACCAACATCCTACAACTGCATAGGTTATTGCTCCAGCATTACAGTGAATCGCCAACACCAAGGAAAGATGGTTTCACTCCCTCAAACACCATTTCAATTATGGTATGCATTTTAACAGTAGATTTTTTTCATGTAAAACTCTCTCTCTATTTTGTAAACTTGATTAGATGAGATACATTTTCAAAACAAGTTTTAGCCACAAGTCATTCCTACGTGAAATTAGAAATAGGGAAAAAAACGACCACAATTCAAAGCTCTTTTGTAGAGTTCAATGCATGCTGATTCCTATTCTCAACTCAAACTTGGCATGATTAGATCCATTTAATGACAACTGCAAATTATAACTGCTTTTTTTCACTGCTACAAGCTTCCGCTTCCTTACATAAGTGAAATTTTCAGCTTTGGATTCAATTGATCTTTCAGAAGAGTTTGGTCATTATGTAAAATATCTGCTCGAAATAGTTGTTATTAATGATTCAATCATGTACTGTTTTGGGTTTTAGGCTTGGCTTCTGAAATTAGAACTAGACTTATCCTTTACATTTTAGTTTTGTTTTAAGAACTTTTTCTTATATAGTTTACCATTGTATTGTTTTGGCACGTTGTGAGAATTTTGCAACTAACATTTGATTAACTCCTAGTTTTCGATATAGCTTCAGTTTTTTGTATCTTGTAAAATTTCATTCATGCAATGAAAAAAAATTATTGGCACTCTCGGACTAGAGTCATGGTCTGTCAAGGTGATTGAGGGGTGCCTTAAGGATGGGATATCAGGTGAGTCTTCCTTCAATCATTGTTTTGGATTTCTCTGTTTTTGTATGTTAGAGTTGCTTATTGTTTTGTAGCTTTTTGAATTTGGGTAGAATCACAGCAGGTGTTAAGATGGATAGTTCATCTCTATGGTGCTAATGGGCCTGGGATGTGTTTGCAAAACAAGACCGGTGTAAATTTTGCTTTTTTTCTTTCAGTTTTTCGATTTGATTTCTGAGGGAGACAATGAATATCACCAAAAAAAACTTTTGAAAACCTCAAGATTGGGAAAAAATTGACAGCTATAAATTTACTTAAAACATAAATTGATAGGCATAAAAAACAAACACCCGTCTTCAAATTTTCATTTGGCCTGCCCGAGAGGCGCGCGAGTGTATGTTAGAGAGAAGAGCGGTGATGTCCGAAGAGTTGAACCCAATGTTTGCGTAAAAAAGTTCCAGCGTGACTAAAAGTATGGGATTGTTAAAACATGCACAGTGAGTTATTTTAAAGTGAACGTAAAATTCACTTTTCCATTTTTTAAAAAGGAACTTCATAAAATTCTTTTAATGGGAGTTTAAAAGGGATTAAAAAATGAAAGATTATTTTGTTGGAGACAGAAGGCGTGTTCGTATTTCATTTTTTTTCCCTGGGGAGTAATAAGGTAAACATTTGTGATGCAGTGATAAGGTGTATATTTTATGGGAGTGATAAGAAGATATTTTGGATACATAAGCTATAATAGTTTTAAATTAAAGCTTTTTTTTGAGGTTTAATGAGGTGTGGTTTATTGTATGAGATGAGTTTAAAGTTTAGGGAATGGAGTTGAAATTTATGAAACCTAAAATTAATTTTTATTTTGGAGAGATAAGATGTTTTTTTTTGAGTAATAAGTGAATATTTTTAAAAGGGAAGTTCATTCTTGTATTTTGAAGAAAGTTTTTACTTTGAGATTCAGTGAGTGTACATTTATTTTTGAAGACAAGTTTTTTCAAGGGGTTGTGAGCTTAGCATTCTCATTGCTTGAGAAATTTCAATCACGATCTTGTGAAGTTGAAGGTTGATGTACTTAATGTTTAATAAAGACATATTTTTGTGGTGATTGTGTCCTAGATCCATCTGAAATTGAATAAGGGGATCGTAGGTACACCATGAGTATGTTTGTGATAGATCATGCATTTTTGGAATTTTGATGTTGCTTAATTTTTTATTTTTTTTAAATTTTATTTTTATTTTTTGACACTATCTTTGTAAAATGGTACACATGGAGTACACAACAAAGTAAAGAAATGCATTCTCTTCAAGACTCATGTAATCAAGCATACATAAGAAAAATACAAGTAATCAAGAAGCTGCAACACATAATCAAAGATATCAAGTTGTCAACATTAGCAACAATTCTACAAGCAATTCAACATCATTCACTTAAGACAATCAAGTTAAGAACAAACTCAAACATTCCAAGACAAGTCTACATCAACATTCAACGACATCAACAACACATGGTCTTTGTGTAACTTGCAAATAAACTTAATTTTTTTGTAAGTTAGCTTGTAATTCAATTCAAATTGAGTTGACTTATAAGGGTGCATTCTCTGTTGAAACTGACACCCAAGCTTTGAATTGTTAAAGAGTCAATTAAGTCAAGTGAGTCCATTTTTTTCAACTGAGTCATCAAATTCATTTGAACTAGTCATTCAAATCATTGCAAGTGTTTCTCTTGGGTGCATTTTTGATAGTATTCAACACCCTTCTTTTGATCAATCAAGTGAGTGTGTTCAAGCAAGTGCAAAGTTGAAAACATCAAGCGAGCCTGAAACTAATTGAAGCAAACATCAAGCGAGCGAGTTCAACTGTAAATCAAGCGAGCGTGCAATTGAAGAAATAATCAAAACAAACATCAAGCAAGAGAATCAAGCAAATACAAAAGCAAGTGAGCGTGAAGTTGATTGAAGAATTCACAAAGTTCAAGCTAGCATGTCAAAAATCATAATGGTTAAAGGAGGAAAATGCCTTCAAAGTGCCGAAATGGAGATTAAAGAGTTGAAAGATTGCAATCATGAGTTACATAACATAATTGAAATACTGGAATGGAAGTTGAAGCAAATTCAAATCTTAATCAATCAAATGAACATTACATTAGAAGCAGTGAAAGAATTTCAAATTGAGCTTGAAGTGAAAGAAAATCTCATTCATGCACTCCAAATTAAGTCTAGTGAAAAACAAGATTTACTTGATGCACAATGTGTAGAGAAGACAGATGCAAGTTGTGACACAAGAGACCTCATCAAAACAACAAATGAAAGTTGTGATACAAGTGATCTTATTTAGAATATTAATGAAGGCTGCAACGTAGATAATCTAATCAAGAAAGTTGACATAAGTTGTGACACAAATGAACTAATCAATCTAGTTGATATAAGTTGTGATACAAGTGATCTCAGCCAACTAGTTGTACTACTTAATGATGCAATAAGTAGTACCAAAGATCAAATTAATTAGTTTGATGTAACATGTCTAACCAATGAACCATTAATGGTTGATGCCTAGTGTGACACAAAAGATTTAATAAATCAAGGACAAGATGTTAGTAGCAACAACAAGTATGACAAATAACAATAGGATATTTTTTTCCAAGAAATTGATCATACCTTGGGAAGAAATATCCTTCAATAAAGATCGACATGGCCTAGGATACAACAAAGCAAACACTTTGTTTGTTCCAGATTTCTCAAAACTCGTTTAATTTGTAAGCATTGGTTTTCTAGGCAATGATCAGAATTTGGTTAAGTGTAACCATTATAAGGGAAATGGCCATTTGGAGACTAAATGCTTTGACCTCCATCCTTGTCACCATTCTGGAAAGAAAAATTATTCATTCGAAAGATGCTGCAAGCGAAATAAACCACCCAGAGTGAAGATCAATTACGCATAGATTGATCCTTGGAAGTGGTCATCTACAGTAAAACAGTTGTCTATGTGTTACCGAAGGATTCAGTCTCACATGAAGACAAATTCTACAGTAAAATAAAGATGGTGAAACTCTCCTACACATGAAGGGGGGGGGGGGGGGGTTCCAAAATCAAATGTTGATTGTCTCTCCTTTCAGCTGATAAAGGGGGGAAAATGATAATAATGGAATTGAAGGTTGTCAGACTAGAAGTTTCGACAACATCAACAAGCAGTAGTAAACAATTTTCGACATAATCAACTGAGCCATTGGGCAATCATCATCAGTAGCCAATGGGAATTCAACATCAAGCAACCAGTGAGTGTTCAACATCAAGCAACCAGTGAGTTGTCAACATGAAGTAGCCAGTAGGCAGTCATCATCTTCCTCAAAGAAACCAGTTAGTAGTTTTCAATAAACAATAGTGAGAAGTTTTGATATCAACAAATTCGCTAGTGGGCGTTCTCAATATTTTGTCAGTGGATAAAGCGCATTCGTCAGTGGGCGTCATCAACATTTTGTCAGTGGATAAAGGATGATGATTGCAAGAAAATGAAAGATGGATCCTTTTGCGTCTTGGCACGTGATGGGTTCGTCAAGCAAAATTCAAAGATGAATCAGTCTTACAGTTGATTCATGTTCTCTTGAGATTGAAGTTTTTCCAGAATCCAAGTTTGGCGGTTTTTCAGACAGTCTTTTTTAGGATTAATAGTTTCGGCATAAGAATTTGGAAGTTGGTTCCTGGTTCTTATTTTGGAATTATCATTGAGGGGGGGAATGTTAGCCTCACTCTCATGTGTTTAAAACAATTATAAGTCCAAAATAATTAAATTAATTAAAATCAAGAAAGTTGGATTTAATCCTACCTTTCTATATTGAGTTTGTTTCTCATGGTTAGGAGTCAGTTTAGGCCTAGTTGGTTGAGAGATTCTCTCAAACTAGTTAGCCTCCTAGATTAGTGTTTGGTTGAGATATTTTATCAGCCATAGTTTCTAAGATAGATGCACTATCTTGAGACAAATTCTCCTCATGTATTTATATGTATCATAAACATTATTTTAATAATGAGAATGTGAGGAATACATCAAAGCTCTCAAGCCTTTTCTGTAATGTCTGGTTTATTTTATGTCTCTGATATTTTTATATATTCTTATTTGATCTCCTTCAATGAAAATGAGCATATAGTTGTAAGACCTTTTATATACATGTGCCCACTTAGGAGAAGTAAGATGGGTTCTGCTAGACTAATGAGCTCATGTAGGCTAAGGCTGGGATTTTTTTTTTAATAAGGGAAGATGATTCACCTAGGAAAACTTTATAATTTCCTAAGGGGTGAAAATGGGGACATATCCTAGGCTAGTGAAAATTCACTTAATTTTATAAAGTGAAAGTTTCTTAAAGTGACTTAATAAAATATTAAAAGGGAAAAATAGCAACAAAAATGGTCACTCAATTATAAAAACATAAAAGTGAGGAATCTTTTCTCATTATTTCACTTGCATTTTGAGAAAAGGAGCTCCTGTTGAGTTTTGGGGAGAAGCTTAGGGTTTTGGAAACCCTAGCCAGCATTGTTAGCTTCGGTGTTGAAACTAGATACCCTAGTTGTTCTTGAGAGTGGAATAACATAGATTTCACCATTGGGATTCAAAGTTAACGATTTTTTTTAGAAGATATTGAGGTAAATAGGTCTTATCGGTTGATTTTATCTATTGATATTGTATGTTCTATATCTATTCTCATGTGTGGAGATTCAAGCTATTTCCAAGGAAGACATTGCCAATGAAGAGGCCCATGCTTTACTATACTTCAATGGGTCAAAGTTTAAGGATATAAGGACTAGTTATTTCATTCAAAGGGCTCATATAATATATGGTTATTTGAGGTCAAAGTTCCATACAAAAGGGTTCGAGTTGCATTCTATATAGAGGGCCAAGTTACTTTTTTTCCTCTTGCCTGAGTTCAGACCATAAAAAGGGTTGAGTTTATTACTGTAGAGTGGACACATTCCTCTTGTATGCAACTGTGTAAATGCACTCAATAAGGGACTGAGTTTAAAGATATTTCTCAATTTATTTGGACACAAAGATCAATATTCTTACTCCTACGCATATTTATCAATCCATTGGTCACACATTTCTAGGAACACGGTGAGTTTTATGGGTCTGGTTTGATTGTTGCTTCATAAAGAAAGAACACGCATGGTATTTCTTTCTTAGAGCCTTCACTATTCAATAAAATCAAAGATTGGAATAATTTAGAAGATTTCCTAGCTAAGCCATCTATCCCAGATTCTACTATGTGTAATTTTCCAAGTTGTAATTACGTTTTGTGTGTAATAAAAGGTTGAACCTTGTTGGACCTGTGCTATATAAGTATGGACTGATATTTAATAAACGAAAGTAAATTTTATCTGTTGTCCTGTGATGTTCATCTCGCCTAATTTGCTTGTTACTATTCACTTTGTTTTGGGACCATCACTTGAGTAGCATTAATCTATGGTGTACCATTGTTTAGGAATGAAATTATTCAAATACACTTACAACAATACATCCATAACATGTTTAACAAAATCCCTTACTGAAAAGGCTCATTGAAAACTTAGAAAAAATGTGATCATTTTGGGGAATTTCTAAATAGGAATTTTATAGTGGTATCAGAGCATGTTCTTAGACAATTGTGGGGTCTAAGGATAGATTATCAGTGATTTAATGAGTGGTGAAGATCATCCTTATGTCACTTACAAAAAGCATTGCAAAACTATATATCTCACTCCTATCCAAGAGGAAGAAGATATTTTAGAAATAGAAGAAGAAACCCCTAGTAAGCAAAAAAGGGTAGAAGAGTTGCTCAAGAGAGAAAATCTAGACAAGGGGGATAAGGAGGCTCAAGCATTTAACAACTTTCTTAGTGCATTGAAGGATTTGACCAAGGGCCAAAAGGAGATGGTCAGTTTGATCTGAGTAATATCAAACAAGGGGACTTCCATCGAAAAGGATCTTGTAAATGGGGAAGGGTCTAACGGTGTGTTGTGGGTGCTAGATACTGCCAACATACATGGGATCTACCTGATATGAGGTCCCAATTATACCTCAAATCACTTGGTGTAGGAATCCCATCTAGAAATATGACCTTACCATTTACCTAAATATATGCCTTGGCTTAAATAGTTAGCATGAGAGAGAAGCACACATGTGCTTTTGAATGAGCAAGAGAGTGTACCTTGTGGAATGTTCAATTGTCGATGTGTCAAGGTTATTTCACCATGAGGGAGAAAAGGTGAGCCTCTAAAAGATAAGTAATAATACTAATCTAGTGGAGACATATTCACATAAGGGAAAGAATCATTGGACACCAAGTGCAATAGCTTACATAGGTGCCATCATCATTAAATCATTACAACACATTTCCATTAAGTTTAGCACCCAAGTCATCGTAATAGTTCAATTACTCTAGTACATGTGAAAGGAAACATGAATCACAAACATTAGAATAATAGACTTAAAACATCCACAATCCATGCATGAAAATGTGTAGGCCAAAAGGATTTAAGTATTAAGAAAAAGTTCCAAGATACACAAGTACAATGAACACCACTAGCTCCAATAGTGGACCGTTAGAGCCAGTACTTTCTCCCCAAAATTACTATCTCTATCTCTCTAATTCCTATGGAAGAATCCAAGGTTAAAAGTCCCTTTGATTGAGAAATCAGGACCCTTTTATAACTTGATGCATGTCTTTCCTATCCCCATAAAGGAAGACTTGGTTCTTTAGGATGCAACTCAGAAAAAGCACGAGGAAATATGCTTTAGGAGTGTGCTTTGCACTCTTGGAGGGTGCAGGGGGCACTTCCAAACAAAGAAGGATTCTTGATAAAGGATTAAGATTTTTCTCATGTGCTCTGTGCCTTAATGGGTTCACTTTGCAACCAAAGTTTATTTAAGTCTAGAAGATAAAAGAAGGGACGAACACAATGAGGTTTGACATAAAATCATGTGTGACAGATACCAACTCATAAATAAAATATAGACAAGATTGAACAATGATAAATAGACATCAAAATTTCACTTTACATACATTCCCCAAGAACAATAAATAAAGTGTGTGATACTGCGACCAAAAAGTGTCGTTTTACAACAACAAAGGTGTGAGGACCATGCAATGAAATTGAGATATTATAATCAACATGATGACACATTAAGATGATCAAGAACACTTGAAACATATAGAATTATTTGAAACAACACTCGACGACCAAGGTGACACTAGATACGATGATGAATTAAGATCCAAAATTTGAATGTAGTGAAATTGCGGAGGGTTTTGTAGCAACGAAAACACTTGGAAACACACTGAGCAAGCTTTAGCTTCTCTGTATGGGAATGGATTTTTAGTGAAAGGGTCAATCCTTCAAGAAGTATTGATTCACCAATTATATTACCTTTACTTCCCCCTTTCGACCCAGTTAGATACATAGTACCTCACTTTCCTACACTTGGTTCAACACACAAGATATATGCTATATCACAATTGTTTGAATCTAGGAAAGGGTAATATGTGTAGCGAGTTTATGATATTCAAAGTACGAGTTTTCATCTTTGGTGTTGCTCTGCTGCCAACAGGCCTAAACAGTACCTCAACAGACTTACTATAGGAGCACAAACATTGATTCACTGCCAACGGGCCTAGATAATACCCCAACAAAGTCACTTGCTTCACCTCCCTTCATATGAATCCTTTCTGTTCATTCAATGTTTATTTATTTATTTAATAGGATTTTGCTTCGACACTTATTATTTTCAAGGGGAGGAAGAGGGATCCTGACTTATTGATAACAAAGGAGGTTTCCATTTTAGAGAAGTATTTATATAACCTTTGATATTGATTTTCTCACTTTAGATTCCCACCTTATCTTTTCTTTACTAGATTGGATAAGCATGTAACACACAAGTAGACATACACCAAGTTGAACAGTTTGGATACTAAAATAGATGTGGATCTAATAGAAACTACATGCCCAATACATGTAGTTTCTTTAGCTGTTGCACGTTCATTTGTTTCTTCTGTTTTCTCAGACTGCTCATTTTCTAGTAAAGTATCAACAATGTGTGTGTCCAGAGCATTCATGTTATGGTTTCATTGTGGGCACATTTTCTAGGAATATCATTCCTGGTGGAAAGAACAATAGTTATCCATGCTTATACTTTTAATATTCAACACAAAATTTGAACTTCAGTGAAACTTAGCTGGATGATTGTTGTTGTTGTTGTTGTTTTTGTTATTCCTTCTGAATGGAAAATAATTTGGGGGCTTGCTACTAATAGGAGTATCGCTTGACCTTCTCTTTAATTCTAAAACTTATGCTTATAATGTCCTCATCAAGCTTTCAATATCTGCATAATCCTTTTCTTTAGCTTTACTTGAAGAAGGATAAAACGTTTGTCCAATGTCCTTGGAGTCTTTAGATTCATCATTGTCAGTAATAATTACAATAACACGCAAGTATTCCTCAACAATGATTTATTTTGTAAAGTTTAGAGCCAATTTCTCCTTCATAGCTCATTTAACAAAAGAGGAAATGTTTGTGGGCCAGGCAATTGTATAATAATCAATAGTGATAGAGTTGTGAGGTTACGTGCCCAAGGGAAAATTGTTCAATATGCGGTTGAAATTTTTATTGAAGTCTTTAACTTTCTCCTTTCCCCCCATCTTGAAGTTCCTGAGCTCTTTTAATAACATGGGAGGAGTCTTGTCATCAACGAACTTCTCCAAAAACAATTTCTTAAATTCCCTCCAACCATGGATTGAATTAACACACATACTATGGTACCCTGCTGCTACTCTACATACTAATGTAAAAGGAAAAAACCTACAAGCAACATTATAATATTGTACCTCTAACATTCGTAGATGCATGTAGAAATCATCAATATAATCTTTTGCCTTAGTCTTCTTGTTTGGATAAAAATTTGATAACAACTTCTCTAGATGTTTGGGCATTTTATGAAGGTTATTATTGGGTCTCCAAAATATCATTCATTTTATTGTCTTTTCTTTCACTTTTCTTCATAATTTTCCACATTTCGTTGCTCCATAACTATGCACTAATACCATCTTCATAATCAAATATAGGTTTAGACACATAATTTTCCAATATATTTATTTTGGTATTTTATGTGAATTTATGGTTAAATATTAGAAAAATTACATGTATTCACTTATATATAAAAGTTGGATGAGTTTTGTGATGTGTGTAGCCACATTTGAAGATTCCATGACATTCATATTTGGCCTCTAAGTCTCAAATTCGAATTTCCTCTTCAAACTCCTGAACATTTGAGATCATTGTTCAAACACATTTCGTGGTGAAGGATCATGGAAGTTTTCATAAGTGTCTCCTATCAAAGCTAGGAGAGATTTGTGAGATGATATGAAGAGATGCTAATTTCTATATGTCAACACATGCTTGTAACCACATGATATATTTATGGATCTACATTTATGGATTAGTTATCTTAGTTTTTTTATAAATAGGAGTACCTTATCCTCTCAAAGGGTGTGAAAAGCTTGGGAGATATAATCATGTTTCAAGGTAGAGATTTGGATGTTAAGGATTAAAACTATGCTTATGACTGATGTAATGAATATCATTGTAATTAACTTTGATATGGTTATGCATTCACGATGAAATGTGGTGTTTGATCAATAGTTTTCTCAACTTTCCACCTCTCATGCACTTCATGATGGCCAAATGTTCACAATATAGATTAATTTCTTTTTGTGTAATGTTTATTTCAAGTCTTTTGATTAGATTTTTTGTTGCTCATTCCATTCATGTTCTTTTGCAGGTCAAGTGTTATTGTTTTCATTCCATATATTCATTGCTTTTAATTTTTTTGTTTTTAGATTCATAGATAGTCACGAATGATTCTGATTTGATAATGCACACATTAGTAATTTCAATTGATCTCTCACTACTTTCAGAATAGGCTTCCTTTAAATTTCATAGTTTAATAATTCAATGCTTTCTTAGTATATGATTTTAGATTAAATTTAGTTTCAAGTCATTAGAATAGATTTACTTTCCCATTGATAAGATAGATTTACTTTCATGTCACTATAATTGACTTATTTTCATGTCAATAGAGTAAGTTTATTTTCATGTCAATTGTCATTTCAATTTCATAGATTAAAATATTGCTTTCCAAGTTTTGAATTTGAGACTTTTGAAAAAGAAAGTATGTGCATACTCATCTTAGACATTTTTCATGAACAAATTTTATTTCAGTCTTGCAATTTCTTTAAATAGAGTAGAATTTCCTTTTTGAAATTCAAATTTGATTCCTAGCATATATTGTGCAAGTGTACTTCGCAAGTTCATGAACTGGTTTGAAAATTTAATAACAAGTAATTTAACTAACAATTAAATTAGCCAACATTTATCTAGAACAAAAATAGGCCCTTGGGCCATCCAATCTAGGTCTTGATCAATGATGTCTTCGTCTATTGGCTCCTCCTCCTTTTCAAAATCCAACGAGCCTTCTCCTTCATGGTTTAAACTGTCATTAAACTCAAAATTAGCTCCTGGTTGTTCTTCGTTAGAAAGAACAATGTCTTCCTTGTACTATTAATGAATGGGTGAAAGTGTCTCTTGTTGAAATGTGTCTTCTGAAGACTCTGCTAATTCCTCAAGAGTGGCAAAAGCCAAACCTTCCATTGATGCAACTAATACATTGGTACAATTTGTTTCTTAGGATGATGTGGAAGATTATAATCAACATGGAGTAAACCGATATATTTTGCAAACCCATGGGTTATAGGTTGAATCACCCAGAGTTATTCGTAGGTAACCTCATAAGGAAACTCTAGACTAGAATGATAAGACCCTCCTACTTCAAAAATAGGAGTTGGAATTGTGCTCGGAATATTACTGCCTTGTCCAGAAGATGAATGATTGGGGTGTGTAGATTTATTAGCCATAAAATATTGATTTCCCTCCTATTAGCAACAGAATGTTTACAGTGCTAGATATTGCCAACATATAGGGGATCTCCTTGATATGAGGTCCCAATTAGACCTCACACTGTTTGGTGTAGGGTCCCATCCGAAATATGACCCGACTGCGATTTACTTAAATATATGTCTTGGCTTAAGAAGTTAGCACGAGAGAGAACCACACATGTGATTTTGAATGAGAAAGAGAGTGTTCCTTGTGGAATGTTCAATTGCCAATGTATCAAGCTTCTTTCATTGCCAGGGAGAAAAGGTGAGCCTGTAAAAGATAACTAATAGTACTAATCTAGTGGAAGAAAAAGTACATAAGAGAAAGAATCGTTGGACATCAAGAAAATAGTTCACATAGATGCCATGATTGTTAAATAATTACAACACATTTCCAATAAGTTTACCATTCAAGTTACTAAAATAGTTCAATTGCTCTAGTACATGTGAAAGTCAACATGAATCACAAACATTAGAAGAATAGTCTTAAAATATCCACAATCCATGCATGAAAATGTGTTGGCCAAAAGGCTTCAAGTATTAAGAAAAAGTTCTAAGATACATAAGTATAATGAACAAGAATGTTGCAACTACCAAGGCTACTGACTTAAATTATAAACCAGGGGTTTGTACAAACTTAAGAGGTGTCGACACTATATGTGCAGCATGCAACGTGTCATTCTTTCATTGATCTGATGTAATTGTCATGAAATCAAAGCCTAAACTAATTGCAGAATTGGAAATGTTACTCTATTTGCAAGAAATCAGAATGTTTATTTCTCAAATGTAAATGCTAATCCTAATTGCATAAATGAAAAGGATATACTACTTGCAAAAATGTAAACCTTAAGCTATTTGAAAAATGTAAATGTTTCATTGAAAGGAGACCTAGTCTATGGAATGGAAATAATAGTGCTCGAAATATAAACCCTAGCTTAAGAATCAAGAAAGAAAACTAATATAAATTGCATGAAGGAAAGATAATGTAATTAATCACTTCTTCCAAATAAATTAGATCCATTATCAGAGTTCATTAGATAATTCATGTGGCAATCATTATTGTGCTATACAATTCATAAATCTACCCACTAACCCAAATTGTTGAGATGTGTTGCAGGTGTAAAAAGGAGATTCCTAAGTGGTATTTAGTCTTCCTCAATCATGTTTTCAGAGACTAAGGGTCATTATTCAAGGCTAAGAGGAAAAAATTAAGCTTTTGGAGAAAATATGGCCAAGTTTGCATGGCACTATAGGACTACTACTCCTCAAGATATCATGCCAAATACCCAAGCAAATCAAATGAAAATGAGACGGGATTTATTATTATTATTATTATTATTAATTAGCATGTCATATGACTCCATTCCAAGTGGAATCTCTTAAAAATACCCTTGCTAACATGTGCTAAAAAACAACAGAAAGTTGCTACTCTACAAATTGAAAATTCAAGAATTAGTGAGCAGGTTAATCTACAAATTCCCAACTTGATCAAGTGAAAATGCTATGTGATAAATTTTGTTATTAACTTGAATGTTTTTAAGACTCAATAAATTTTAATCAACTCAAATGAAGCTCATTAACATGTTCTGAAAAATAACAGAAAATTACTTCTACGTTGGAGCAAGAGACTTCCATAAATTCTAGATTTGTGAACTCGTAAACCAATCCATGTAGCTCAATAATGAATATGAATTTTTAAAGTTGTTCTAAGGATGAATCATGATTTTTACTCTATAAATAAACTGCAAAATATCTTACTTCAATCATTTAACAAATATGACCTACAACAAAAGAAGCATGAAAAGTAAATTTGGAATAAGAGATTCAAATGAAAAAAAATCAAATAAAATAAATAAATTGTACAAGAGGGCTCTAAGGCTCCTAGGATGGACAAGCCCAAGGATAATTAGAGTCCTATGAGGGAAACCAAGCTTTAGAATCTAAAAATAACACCAAACTTCATTATTTGAATCAATCCATGTACATCTCTGCTAGAAATGAAAGTGGAGTTGCTAAATATCAAGTTTTCTTCACAAGAAGACTAAGAAATACATGCCCTTAGAGGAAAATTTGAATTGGTACTTATAAAAAGTGATGAGGAAGCATTCTCCTTGAAAGGAGACAACTTTCCCCTCCAGGTTTACTCATGTTTATGATGAGCTTGGAGGGGTTGGGGTGAATGTTGCAAAAGATAACCTGGTGAGCCTAGATCTTCTAGGCCTTCCAAAGTCCTGACACAACTACCAATACTCTATGAATGGAAGGGAAAATTTACCAAATTAGGAAATGTTTTGGTCTTATTTGGTTCAATAAGAGTTCAGGAGAAATAACAGAGATGGAACACCATCTAAATCTGAGGATGAAGAGAATTTTTCCTTGGCTGGAAAGGGGAAGAAGGGGAATGGGAAGAAGACCTAGAGAAAATTTCAAGCAGTCCCCATGGACATGTGAAACAATTGGCAAGACCTTGGCTGGGTATCTTGGTGCACAAAAAGAATATTCTTCGGGAGGAAGGGGGCTATAAGCTACGAGCCCACATAATGCCTCGTGCAGTTGTTGGAGGACCAAGGATGCAGAAAAATAAAAGAGCCATAGAGGCTCCAGGAGTATCTAAGTGCTAGCCCTATAGATTGTTTCACATAAAAGCAAAGGAGATCTAGCCTTTGGGCTAAGGTTTGGCCACCTCGTGTAGAGGTTTGACCAACGACGCATAGTCGTTAATACAGGGAAATAGATCCTCGAAAGTAGTTAAAATGGCTAAGCGCCAAATGGCTTAGACTGTGATCATGGAGACTGATCTAATGGCAAGTAAAACAGGTAAGGGAGTCAAAGAAAAGGGGCTAAAGGGAAAAATTGCAGAACAACCAGTTTAGCAGTTTTGGCAGTTAAGCCAACTTAACTGTAGATAAAAATAGCAGGCGTACTATTTAATTTTGTAAAAGGATAGAATGGATAAAATTGGAAAATAAATTTAGTTTAAGTTGCAGAAAGTGGCTGATAAGATGAGCGAACTTGGTGAACAAGTCCAAAAGACTAAACTAAAGAGGATAAAGGTAAAAATAAAGAAGCATGCAAGCAATCAAAGAAACTATAAAAGAAGGCCTAATCAAGCATAATGAAATATGAGTTTTTTTAGAAAGAGCTTCTATTGTAGCGAGGTGTTGGTATGACATTGTTAATGATCAGGGATTGCTAAAGATGTTGGTGGCTAAGAGATTCAATTGCTACGTAAGCAGAGAAGGAATTCATGTTTTTGAGCTTGAAAATGGATGAATGATTAAAACAGTGAGTGTCTAGCAAGTTCTAGCTTGTTGATTAGGGGTTGGTGCTCCTTTTAGTGGGTGTTGGAGAATAGTTGGGGTTGTAGCTCCATTCAGTTGCAACTAATAAACTAGGAAGTTGTAGCTTTTTGTTGGTTGTAGCCATTACTTTGTAATTGCAAATTGTATCTTGCCCTATGAATGAAATAAAGAGCAATTTTGAAGGTTACTTCTTCCTGCGTATTCCATTGTGATTGTTGACATTAATATAAAGTTATTATTGAATTATTTAATGGTGTGCAAAAGGAAAGAAGAAATTTAAATTGGTAAAATTCTTACAATATTGATTCACAACCCGCCCCCCCCTTTCAGTCTTGTCCAGGTTTCCAACAATTGGTATTAGAGCCAGGTTACTTTTGATTGGTCTAATAGTTGGAAGAAATATAAAGGACTGTGGTGAACCAGGAAGGAGAATTTACCAAAAAGGAACCTATGTTCAATGGAACAAATTATGTGTTCTGGAAAGTGAGGATCATGACCTATATTCAATCACTTGGAGCTAATGTACGGGATGTTGTGGAAGAAGAATATCAAAGACCCCCAGAATTGGGAACCAAATAGCAGAAGTTGGAGGTCACATACAATGCTAAAGAAATGCATGCCCTACTTGTTGTCCTAAATGAATCAAAACTTGTCAAGGTGATGGATTGCAAATCTGCCAAAGAAATATGGGACAAGATGAGCAACTATCATGAAGGAGACAACGAGGTAAAGAAAGCTAAACTCCAAGGTTTTAGGATAAAATTTGAATCATTGAGCATGAATGATGATGAAGATATTGCAAAGTATTTTCAAAGAGTTGGTGACATTGTGAACACCATAAGAGGGCTTGACAAGAAGCTAGATGAAGATGTGGTAATTCAAAATGTGTTGAGATTTCTTCTTGAGAGGTTTAATCCTAAAGTGTCAGCCATTGAAGAAATGGAAAATCTAAACACTCTCACTCTAGATCAACTCCTTGGAGTACTCACTGCCTATGAGATGCATAAGATCCACTCCTTGGAATACTCACTGCCCATGAGATGTTGTAGGTCAACTCCTTGGAATATTCACTACCTATGATATGAGGATTTCTAAAGGAAATTATGTAGCCAAATAATGAACCTTCAGAGAAGAAAATAAGTGCAAGGATGAGCATGATGATACATGATATGAATCAAATGAAGAAGAAGTTGAGGATGCTCAAGTGAGGATTATGCAAGCATAAAGGTAGGTTCCCCTTTAAATGTCTTAACTATGACAGATTTGAAATGGGGCCTAAAGGCTTCTTATCGTGCTTACAAGAAGCTCTCCCACTCCAAAGCTTACATATTCACAAGATCTAGCTTATGATTGATAATTTGCGGAATTAAAAGAACTGGAAATAGATGTATGCTTTGTTTGCCTTTAACTATTCAAGTGCTTGAGTTCATTTTCTTAAACTGATATTTAAACATATAACAGTAAATGCAATGCAGAAATAAGCAATAAAAAAAGGCAACAATATAATATGGAGTTCACCCTGCTATCTTTGGCTATATCTCCTTGAGCTCTAATCAACTCGACTAGGCTCTTTTGGGATTATGGCTTGAATTATTTTACAAGTTCATTGCTCAACTCCAATGGTTTAAATTTGAACCAATGGGCTTATAATGCCATCTTACCCCTGGCTATCCCTTATCTGTAGACAGATCTTGGCTTCTCTAGACTAGAATCCTTCAATTAGTGCTCTGAGCTATCTTAAGCTCTAGCTTGCACCAACTCCCTCAGAATTCTGTTAACTATCTTTGGAACTCCTTCTTTTGTCTTCAACACAAATCGGACATTAGCAATAGCTTGATCATTTGATCTCTTTGCTGTTCTCTGGCTTTGTCTGCCATCTGTCTCTCTAGCTCTGGCTCTCGGCTCTTGGCTCTCGGCTCTGGCTCTCAGCTCTTGGCTCTCAGCTATGGCTCTTGGCTCTTGGATCTCGCTCTCAGCTCTTGGCTCTTGGCTCTGGCTCTCGGCTCTCAGCTCTTGGCTCTCGGCTTTGGCTCTTGTCTCTTGGCTCTCGGCTCTGGCTCTCGGCTCTTGGCTCTCGACTCTGGCTCTTGGCTCTAGCTCTCAGCTCTCACTCTCAGCTCTTGGCTCTCGTATCTGGCTCTCGGCTCTTAGCTCTTGGATCTTTGTAAGGAGAATAACTGCCTCCAACCTCTGGTGGCTTCTATCTTTTCTCCTCTCACTAGCTTGGATTATTACTATGTGTGAGTTACCCCCTAATTTTCTACACAAAAATGGGATTTATCCCTGTGATGGCTTGAACTCCTTGAGTCCACAAGAATAACACCTCCAGACCCCTGGTCGGTTACCAAACCTCTTTGGTTCCCAAAATTGCCTTCCTCTGTGCTGGACCCTTCTATCTATTTCTTCCCCTTCTCTTCTGCATTCTAATTCGTGTTTTCATGACATGTTCTGTTTCATCATTTCCTTACGGTGGGGAACAATGATGTTTAAAATAGAAATGGTTTGGAGATGAAAGGACCGACAAGTGCGACAATCCCCACTGTCCTTTCTCCGTAACAAAATCCCCAAAACAGAGCAAACTTAGACAATATGTAATATACACAGAAATACATTGCAAAACAGATTAAGTCAGATCTCAAAGATCATCAACCCACATCTATAATATTTTGGGTCCACACATCCATCACAAATCGCATTTCATGGTCTGTTGTTCCCCTTTTCTTTGCTGCGCTCTGATCTCCCAATCTCTGATCACTTCGATTGGTGTCTCTTTGGCTACCGACATTATCTCTATATCACTTATCAACAATTTCTGCTTCCATGGTCCGTAGCCCTTAAGCTTCCCTGATTAGTGATATCCGATTAGATCTTGACCATTGATTCCTTTTCCGATCCGACGCCTCAAAGTGCTCATCGCAATTGCTTATGACCCAAGGTCCATTCCTTTGAACTTGACTCATTGCGATGCGAATTAATTTGGTTCGTCGATTTGCCTTTTAATCTGACGGTTCACACTAAACCCAAAACATCAAGCAGTCCACTCAATCTCCAACATTGATCCACAATCTCCAATCCAACGGCTGATAGCCATTTTGGGTGGCCCACTTGCATGGAGATTACCCGCCCAAAAAAGTGGTTTTCTCTCTCCTGCGACGTGCTACATATTAGCTGGTGTATGGATTGAGTGAAGCCTTTCCAATACCACTTACCGCCTGAAGCCCGCCCAAAATACCATTTACCATGGAACTCAATTCCTTCGCTATTTGTTCAATAATCCTTCGGGTCCGCTTCATTGCATTTCTCTTAAGGCCACAGTGCAAACACACCTTTGGCTTTTCTCTGATGCGACAACAATGGATGACTGCTCCATTATTTTTCTCCCATTCGCTGATCTTTCGGATCCAACAGCCCTTGAGCATTAACGCTGCATTTCTTTGACGGGTTTATGTTTGAACATATTTTCCCTATAATACTTCGATTTAAAACATTTTCGAAGACTTGGAAGGTTTATTCAAGATCCATTTTGAATCATGCCTCCCCATTGGGAATCTTTTGGATTCCAAAAGACTTACATACTAATTTGAATAGTAGATGAGAGTAACGACACCCTCTTCTTTCAACCTCCATACACTTGCCTTGCATAGTGCCTCTGAACCAAATCCTTTGAACACTTCCTTCCTGGATGTGCTGGTCCTCCAGTTAAGAACTATCTTCCTCCTTGACTTCATGCAGAACTCCTGCTGAGAAGGTTACAGAAGGTAGTTTGAACTTCTCTTCCTTGATCATTGATCCAAGGTGTCTCAAAGAAATGTGAAGTTCCATCTTCTTCACGAAATTTACATTTGTATTCATTTGACATATTGTCAACAACAACTGTTAACGACAACAGAATTACAGAAAACAACTGGATGGCTTAAACTCTTGCTTCATTAAAAGAAATAGATTTCACATCTTGTGAACACCTCCATGTCTATACATCTGCATACAAATGATTGACTAGATAACAAGCCAACAAAACTTGCCTTTAAGACAATTGACCCTTCAAGTCAAGCATGTAGAAAAAGAATTGTAGGATTCTTCTTCAAAGATGAAACACTTCATCATTATCTCCATCTTGGAGGCCAAATCAACTTTTTCCAAGTCAATATTACATTACATGCATGTTTAAAAACAAAGCAATCAACCCTTCAAGTTAATCACACATACATGTTCAAATACAAGGAAATCATCAACATCCCTGTGTTCATACACATCATTCTCATGCATGCATTTCATCCTTCAACTTTTGCTTAAGCACACTATACTTTCGAAGCTGAAATGAATATAATGTTGCAGCAATAAAGTGAGTCTCCTACTCAACTTTTCCATTGACCTTCTTGGTAAAATACTGCAACTTGCATCTCATTAACAAAGAAATGCAAATAGATGTGATACATTTCTTTTCGCATCAAAAGATATGCAACTTTTAATTGGATAAGAACTCTAACCATTTCTTAACAATCCATTTCAAAGGTCCTTCCTTTGTCCTCACATCAACAACAACATGTGAATCATCTTGAAACACATCATGTATGGAATCTTTCTTTCCATTCCTGCCATTCTCTCTTTCCACCTTCTTCAAGCTTCGTGGAAGCATAGTTGGATTCAAATTCCAACACCTTTCAGCAACATGTCCTTGCTTATGGTAGTAAGTGCAACACATGTGCATCTCCTCAATAGCATGATTTGCCTTGTCCAATTGACCTTTGGCTTCTTGCTTCTTTTCCTTCCAAAGTTTCCTGCATGTGGCCATCTTCTTCCAACAACTAGAAACATTATGGTTATCTAAACCACAAAATGAACATGTGATTCTTTTCCCATGCTTATATGGAAATTTATCATTCTTAACATAATCAAAAGGAATATGATTAGAACCAGATTTATACCTTTATTTTTCACCTTTATTACCTTCATGAGGAGGTGAATCAAATGAAGAAGTGGCTCTCTTTGGAACACCATCAATCTCTTCAAGGCTTTCAGAGTTTCAACAACTCTCTTGTTCAAGTGTATGCTTATGAACACCTTCATCCTACAAATGATGTTTCAAGCTATTGCATTCCCCATGAATACAATCTTTACCCTCTTGAGGTAGAAGACCTAAAATGAAACTACTTCTCGTTTCAATTTTCTTCATGGTAGCTTTGGAACTTTCTCCATAAGATTGTCCATAGCCAAAACCCAAATAATTGGGCCTTTTCTCAACCATTATTGGCTCAACAATACCCTGTGCACGTTTGCGCAATCATTTTCCTTCATAGCCCATTTTGGACATTAACTTGGACCTTATGCCTCTGGCATGTTTTTCAAAAGAACCAACATAAAGATTTTTAGAGGAATTTGAAGAAAAACTAGAATTGTTTACCTCTTCTTCAAGCTGATACTTGACTAAGGCTTCTTTGGAAACAAGACGTTGTGTTTCCAACTCATGCACCCTTTCTAGGTTCATATTTGCAATATGAAGTTGGCCTTCCACTTCCTGCAATTTGTTAGAAAGCAACTACTGCTCTTCCTTCATGGAATTTAACTGCTCTCAAATCCCAAAACTCATTTCTCTCACCATATCCATAATGATGAACAAGTCCTGCTTCATGTCTTTATCATAGAACCTTGTGATGAAGGAGGGTTTTGAGGACTCACTTGTAGAAGTTGTCATTATCAAAATGAAGAAAAGAACTTCAAACACGATTAGCAAAGAGCTTATTCAAGCAACCTTTTGCAACAAACCTCTTGTTCTTCAAGGATTGCTTTGAGGTCCTTTAAGGAGAATGCCTTCAACTCTTCTTCCTTCTTCTCCTCTCCTAGACTTAGCTATCAATAACTTTCCCTTCACCTCTACAAACTCAAACAACAATCAGTTTACAACAACCAAACACCTTTCGAGTCAACCAAGCATATAGATTGCTCTGTCAATCAAGCATTCCGATTTGATACCACTTGCATCATGATACAACTTGCTTTGGTACAACTTTGCTCCGATATAACCTTCTATGAAGGTGGGGTTAATCGACCACTAGCTCTGATACTGCCTAATTTGAAATGGGGCCTAAAGGCTTCTTGTTGTGCTTACAAGAACCTCTCCCATTCCAAAGCTTATATATTCCCAAGATCTAGCTTATGATTGATAATTTGCAAAATTAAAAGAACTGGAAATAAATGTATGCTTTGTTTTCCTTTAACTGTTCATTTGCTTAAAATGATATTTAAACATATAACAGTAAATGCAATGAAGTAATAAGCAATCACAAAAGGAAACAATATAATATGGAGTTCACCTTGATATCTTGGGCTACATCTCCTTGAGCTCTAATCAACTCGACTAGGCTCTTTGGGATTATGGCTTGAATTCTTTTACAAGCTCATTACTCAACTCCAATGGTTTACAACTAAACCAATGGGCTTAGAATGACATCTTACCCCTGGCTATCCTTCATCTGTAGACAGATCTAGGCCTCTCTGGACTAGACTCCTTCAATTAGTGCTCTGAGCTATCTTGAGCTCTAGCTTGCACCAACTCCCTCAGAATTCTGTTAACTGTCTCTGGAACTCCTTCTTCTATCTTCAGCACACATCGGACATCAGCAATAGCTTGATCATTTGATCTTTTTGCTATTCTCTGGCTTTGTTTTCCCTCTGGCTCTCTAGCTTTAGCTCTCAACTCGGGCTCTCGGCTCTTGGCTCTTGGCTCTAGTTCTTGGCTCTCACTCTTGGATCTTGGCTCTCGGCTTTGGCTCTTGACTATGGCTCTCGGATCTTGGCTCTCGGGTCTGGCTCTCGGCTCTCGGCTCTTGGCTTTGGCTCTCAACTCTTGGCTCTTGTCTCTCGCTCTTGGCTTTTGTCTCTCAACTCTGGCTCTTAGTTCTTGGCTCTTGGTTCTTTGTAAGGAGAATAATTGCCTCCAACCTCTAGTGGCTTCTATCTGTTCTCCTCTCACTGGCTCAGATTATTACAATGTGTGAGCTCCCCCCAAGTCTCTACACAATAATGGGATTTATCCATGCGATGGCTCGAACTCCTCGAGCCCACAAGAATAATGCCTTTAGACCCATGGTTAGTTACCAAATCTCTTTGGTTCCCAAAAACGCCTTCCTCTGTGCTGGACCCTTCTGTCCATTTCTTCCCCTTCTCTTCGGCATTCTAATTCGTGTTTTCATGACATGTTCTGTTTCATCATTTCCTTACAATGGGGAATAATGATGTTTAAAATAGAAATGGATTGGAGACGGAAGGACCGTCGGGCGTGAAAGTCCCCATAGTCCGACCTTTCTCCATAACAAAATCCCCAAAACAGAGCAAACTTAGACAATATGCAATATACACGGAAAGGTATTGCAAAACAAATTAATCTGGATCTCAAAGATCATTAACTCGCATATATAATATTTCGGGTCCACGCATCCATCGTAAATCGCAATGTTGCGTGGTCTGTTGTTCCCCATTGCTTTGATGTGCTCTGATCTCCCGATCTCCGATCACTCTGATCGGTGCCTCTTTGTCTATCGACATTATCACTATATCACTTATCGGCGGTTGTTGCTTCCATGGTCCGCAACCCTTAAGCTTCCCCAATCAGGGATCTTTGATCAGATCCTGACCATTGATTCCTTTTCCGATCTGACGGCTCAAAGTGCTCATTGCAATTGCTTATAGCCCAAGGCCCATTCCTTTGAACTTGACTTATTGCGTTGCAACTTAATCTGGTTCATCGATTTTCCTTTTACTCCGATGGTTCACAATAAACCTGAAACATCAAGCAGTCTGCTCAATCTCCACCGTTGATCCATGATCTCCAATCTAATGGCTGACAGCCATTTCGGGTGGCCCACTTGCACGAAGATTAACCACCCAGAAAAGCGGTTTTCTCTCTCCTACAGCGTGCTACGTGTCGGTTGGTGTATGGAATCGGGTGAAGTCCTTCCAATACCACTTACCGCCTAAAGCCCGCCCCAAAGTACCATTTACCATGAAACTCAATTCATTCATTTTTGTTCAATAATCCTTTGGGTCCGCTTCATCGCATTTCTCTTAAGGCCACAATACAAACACACCATTGCCTTTTCTATGATGCGATAACAATGGATGACTGCTCCATTGTTTTGCTCCCATCCGTTGATCTTTAGGATCCAATGACCCTTGAGCATTAATGCTACATTTCTTTGACGAGCTTATGTTTTAACGTATTTTCCCTATCATACTTCGATTTAAAACATTTTCGAAGACTTGGAAGGTTTATTCAAGATCCATTTTGGATCAGTGACCAAGTTGGTCATTATGAATTAAAGTACCCTGAAAATAAGAAAAAGGATTATGATCCAAAAGAAAATTTTAAGAAGGCTCAAAAGGATAGAAATAAGGCTAAGAAGAAAGATTTCTATGCTCAAGATGAGAGCTCCTCTAAAAGTGAGCCCAACTAATCCTTAGATGAGGATAGAGATGATGTAATCCCTAAGGAATTCATATTGATGGCCATTGAAAACTTGTAAGTTGAGGCTATTAACTCTGATAATGAAAAGTGAGAATCTGATCTTGAAGGAGATTTGGTAAGTGCACTTGAGGTTTTAAAGAGGTTGAGAAAGAAAAACAAGACCAAGAAGGGGTCTTTATTAAAGGATAGGTTGAGGTTATTGAGCCATTTTTTCTGCAATTAGAAGAAAGTAAGAAAATACAAGAAAACTTGAAACAAAATTTAATCAAAAGGCTCAAATATGTGAGAAGATGGAAGGAGAAATCATACTACTGAAGAAGGAGGTGGAGAAGGAAATAACACAACTCAGTTTTAAGAAAAATTTTAGAAAAGGGCTGAAGATTTGAATGAGAAATTGTAAGCACAAAGAATCTCCTCGAATTGAACTGGTCTAAGCTATGAATTTGAGTCCAATACAAAAATAGAACTCAAAGGAAAAATAGCAATTACCTTTTTCCCCCAACAAAATAAGGGCCTGTGAAACAATAAGAGATAGTTACTTAGTAAAAGAAAATCAACATCAACAAAGGAAGTACATTGTCCATGAAATTCAAACTACCCAAAATTCTGCTTAGCACAAAAGGTAATCATCAAGGAAGAAGGATATCTTCCGAGGGTACTGTTTTACATGTACTAATTATAGCCACAAAGATGCAAACTGCATAGTTAATCTATCATACAAACAATGAATATCCCAGAGAATATTTCAGCAGAGAAGAAGCAAACCTAGGTAGAATAATCCTTTTTCTCCCCTGAAGTATCAAGTACAATGCTTTAAGTGCCAATATTTTGGGCATATAGTAGTTAATTGTAGGCTTAAAGCAAAGAAGATAGAGCTAATTATAGACAAAAGTGAAAAGAAGCCCAAAGTCTAGAAAGAGAAAGATAAACCAGAGAAATGTGATATTGCTTTGTATGCTCACAATGGTGGGAGCCATTGGTAAGTGGACAATGCCTATTCCAGGCACATGACAGGAGACAAAATAAATTTTCTCACTTGGAAGCCAATAGAAAAAGGTAATGTTACTTTTGGCAACAATTCTCCGGGATTAAACATAATAATATTTTGTTGTTGATGGGATGAAACGTAATCTGTTGAGTGTGTCTCAAATGTGTGATTAAGGATTTGATGTAGTTTTTAAAGCCAAAAACTGTCAAATTAAGTCCACAGGTATAGGTGAAATAGTTGTTGAGTCTGTAAGGACAAACAACAATGTCTATGTGTTGAAGGAGAAGATAGAAAAGTGTTGTTTGAAAGAGATTAATGAAAGTTTTTTATGGAACACAAGGCTTGGACATTTGAACTTTGACCAGATTGTCAAACTGAGCAAGAAAAACAATGTCAATGACCTGTCTAAGCTTTCAAAACTAGACAACATTATTTTCAAATCTTGTCAGCTAGGAAAGCAAGCTCGAGTTTCCTTTAAGGGAAAGTAAAACACCACAGGAAAACCATTACAACTGGTACACAAGGATTTTTGTGGACCATATAGAATATAGTTAACCGTTGGTAAGATATATTTTATGCTAATCATTGATGATTTTAGCAAGATTATATGGGTTGCATTCCTCAAAGAGAAATATGAAGATTTGATAAGTTTAAAGAATTGAAAACTATGGATGAGAATGAAATTGATTGAAAAATCAAAAGCATAAGGCCAGATAATGGAGGTGAATTCACTTCAAGATAATTTGATGATTTCTGCAAATAGAATGGCATTAAAAGACAATTTGCAATAACATAGACTCCCCAGCAAAATGGTGTTGGAAAAAGAGTAAACAAGTCATTACAACAGTTAACCAGAGCTATGATGACAGAAAAGTAATTTCAAGAAAAAATTTGGGTAGAGGAAATTCATACAACAATGCTTATTCTCAACAAGGCCCATTTTCAACCTAACAATGACAAAACTCCTTTTGATTTGTGGTGTGATAGACTAGCAATAGTCAAATAATTCAAAATCTTTGGTAGAAGGTGCTACATCAAGAGAAGCAATGAGAAGCTTGGGAAATTTGATGCTAGAGTTGACGAAGGATTTTTTCTAGGTTATTCACATAGCAATAAAGGATATAAATGCCACAACAAATTCAACAAGAGTATTATTGACTATATCGATGTGAAGGTGGATGAATAGGATGATTAAGAAGTGAAACAACTCGAAAAATCTAGCTTTGATGAAATAGCAAGCATTGGTAATGAGAATGTTGAAGCAACTGCAAAAGAAAGTGAGGAAGATCCCTCTATTCCTCAAGCCATAAATCCCCCAAGGTATGAACAAAAACATCACCCAACTGAACAAATTGTTGGTGAATTAAATTATGGAGTGCAGACAAGAAGGAAGATGCTCAATGCCATTGTACATGCACATGTTGCACTGTTGTCCATGGAGGAACCACAAAATGTTGTTGAAGCCATCCAAGATCAACATTGGTTGAAGGCCATGAATGAAGAAATGGACCAAATAGAGAAAAATCAGACCTGGGAACTTGTTCCAAGACCCGCCAATAAAAATGTCATTGACACGAAGTGGGTATTCAAAATAAAGTGAATGATCATGGAGAAGAGGGAAGAAACAAGGCCAGGTTAGTATGCAAAGGCTATGCTCAAATAGAAGGATTAGACTATGATGAAACTTTTTCTCATGTTTCGAGATTAGAATCAATAAAAAAAAAATTGGCATTAAAAAAAAAAATTTATCAAATGGACGTCAAATCTCAGATATGTTACCAATGGATTGTGGCCTATGGTACCCCAAAGGTAAAGATTTCTCATTCATTGTTTATACTGATGTTGATTGGGTAGCTTATATAGATGATCGAAAGAGCACAAGTGGTGGTGCTTTATTTCTTGGAGTAAGTCTTGTTTCGTGGTTGAGCAAGAAACAAGCTTCCATTTCATTATCTACAACTGAAGCATAATATATTGCAACAACTTCTTATTGCACTCAAGTACTATGGATGAAGAAAAACTTATAGGATTTCCAAGTGTATTATGATCAACATATTCCCATTATTTGTGACAACATAAGAGCAATCAACATGTCAAAGAATTCAATCTTTCACTCAAAGACCGAGCACATCCCCATCAAGTATCATTTCTTGAGATAGCAAGTTGCAACTCATGTTGTGAAGTTGGAGTATGTATATACCAAAGAACAAGTTGTTGATATCTTCACCAAGCCACTTCCTAGAGAACAATTTGAGTATTTTAGGTGAATATTGGGAGTTGTGCCTCTTGCCTCCCTCCACTAGATTTGCCTTTAAAAGGAAGAAGGGTTGTTTTTTTCATCATAAACAAAACAAGGTGAAGTTTCCAGGTCCACATGATCAACATGATAGAGACAGAATGTTGAAAGATGTAGTATGGTGACAGGGAGAGCATAATGGCGTCTTTGACATTGAAGTTAAAGGGGGAGAAAATATCTAAAGAAATAAAACAATATATGTGGAGTGATCTAGATCATGCATAATAAAGGCATAGAAAATCATAACAACAACACCATCAGTTGAAGGACAAGAGGAGTGACCATTTCAAGGGGAGGAAGACTTAAAAATATTTAAAGAGAGAAAAAAGGTGTTTGATTTGATTTTGGTGTTTCCATCAATGCCAAAGGGGGATAATATTGGAATTAGGTTGTCATTGATGTCAAAAAGTGGCAGTAGGTGGTAGCATATGGCACCATGAGGCACAAGAGTCAGAGAAGGTCTAAGGGAGAAGACTAATGGAGCAACATAGAAGCAAAGAGGAGTAGAGGATTTGGATCCAATTTTGTGGTAGCATATCATCTCAGGAACCAATGGAAGCCACTCAAATGGATAGATCTCTAAAAAGGCTTTCCAATGGTATATGGAAGTCCCAAAATGTCTTCTTGGTGTGAGAGAGAGCCCCAATCAAGATTTGTTGATCCCAAGGACTCCACAACAAAGTTAACAATGTTTAGAGGAGCCTTTGGCATGCAACCAAAGTTGGCACAAGTGCCAAAACTAGTGGCAGAACCTCTACACAAAGATTCAGGCTCACATGGAGAGAAAGTGAGATGGGACATGACAGTTATGCGTTGTTTAATGGGGAATGCATGGGTGGAGCCCACTTGATGGTAATACCTGGAGGGTTCACCCTGACACTATCCTCTTGGCGCACAAATGGGTTGAGCCGGGTGGTGAACATCAAGCCACAATATCATAACATGGACCAATGAAGAAGTTAAGCTGGACACTAATGGCTTGAACCCGATGGTTTTTTAGATAAATGAAATAACAAAGGATATGGTTGAAAAAAAAGGCCTCAAAGGGCCTTTGTCTTTCTCCTTAGGAACACAGGTGGAAACTTGTGATTGGAAGAAAAAATGTTAGAGGATGACATCAACATGGACATGTGGCAAGAAGATTCGAGGTTTTTAGGTACCTAAAGGGGCCATTTTCATATGACATGTGCCACCAATCTAAGGTTGACATGCGGTGGGAGTAATGTCATGGTGACATCATCCCAGAGGTATGACCTCGATGGTTTCAAAGAAGGTGCAAAGAAAGAGGTTTTGTTGGGCAACAGGTGTCAGAACATGTCATCTTGTTGAAAATAGTGGTAGCTGAATAAAAAAGCTTCAAGAGGATTGATCTAGAAGGATCCTAAAAGGCTAAATTTTTGAAGTCCTCGAAACGTAGGGAAACTAATCTCAAATCAAAGAGATCATTGTTCTAAATCCAATGATGTAAATGACACCTCAATCTGACATTATATGATGGCCCATTGAAATTTTTGAGAAACATCTAAAAATCTTGGAGGTAGGACCCACATGCATGATGACATGGTGTTGACATCAGCGGTACAGTTACTGATGAAAACAATACGACTATTGATGTCAGAAAGGTGACGTGGCGGTATAGTCGATGAGTAGCCAATGAGAAGGCGACATGTGGTAGATGATGTTAGCATGATGTCAGAAACTTATTTAGCTGCCTAGTGAGATGTATCGACAAATCAAAATGTGCCACATGGAACCCCGTCAACAACTGTCAATTTTCCTTACTGAGGTGATATTTCGCATCATTCTGGTTGTTGGTGGCGACCAAATTGTTGCCTGATTAATTTGTCGAGTGACCTCAAAAAAATCAGCCGGAAAAACAGTCGCTGACGAGCTGTCAAACCCCATCGGTCGGTCGGTAGATAGTTATAATATACTGTTTATATTTATATTATATTATATATATTATAATATAATATATATCTATTATATTATTATATATATATATTACTATATTATATATATATCTATATATATTATATATTATTATATATTATATAATATATATATATATATATATATATTTTATATATAATGTGAACGAGAGTTGAACCCGCCTAGCATGACTGCCAGTCGTACCGCCTGCAACATTCCAATGATCGCCCAAAACAATAAAACAAAGCCAACCATAAAACTGTAGCCCATATTCAAACCACTGACTAAGGGAAACATCGATGACCCAACGCAGGGGCCACTGCTAATAGGCCAAGTGGCCTTCATTGGTAGTTCCATCATCCCAGGGTATTTAACACCTCACTTCAACTAGGGCTGACGAAGCAGGTTACGTGGCGGGCTTGGAGAGGGATTTTTTTTTTGTGGAATTGAGAGGTGGAATGTGCGCCCAGGGTCTCGTCCAGACACAAAATCCAAGAAATATTCTAGGAAATATTCCCTAGAATATTCCTCTAAGATTCTACAGGGGATCCAAAAGATTGTCAAGAGCCCAAAATTCACCAACTCAAAAATAGGCTGAATTTATATTCATTTGACTCAATTTTTCGCAAGGAGCATAGTGGTGAGGGCATATTTGTCATATGGGTAGCGGAATTATAGACAACCAGTGGGAAGGAATCTTTGAGATTCCTAGGGGTCCATATTTTGATTGAACCAGAAAGGGATCAAGTTTACAATGGTTTTTCACAATGTTTCGCCAGGAACTCAATGGTGTAGTCCATTTTTTCTAAAGAGGTGTGAATTTTCAGACCATCCCTAGAAGTGGAGGTATAAGGTGTCTTTTGTAAATGTATGCAATTTGATTTTCATTGAAGATTAATGAAACAGGTCTCCCCACATTGAGTAGGGCTCGAAGACATAACCCACATTGGGTGAACTCTGTTATCAACTCATTTGTGCCTTTGTTTTCTCATGGTTTCTTTTGATTTTCATTTATTTTATGTGTGTGCATCACATGATTACATGCTCTTGTAAATAAAATTATGTATGCATCATTGAAGTGAAAATATCTGGATCAAGGACCCACAGGACAAATCATCATGTAGGAATTTCTCTAATAGGTTTGTTGAAAGCATTTTATGGCCGCACCAGGAAAAATGGATCGAGCCATGAAGGCAGAGCGACATCTAGTAGATAAAGCGTCGGTTGGTCCCCATAGACACGTTAACCCAGTGGTAAGACCCCAATGAGGTATCATGGTGAACACAAAGAGTATGTGCTGGGAGGAAGGGGGTTAGGCACTACACGCGTGCATAGGGTCCTATGTAGTTGTTAGAGAACCAAGGGTGTGTTAAAATAAAAGAGTGACAAAGGCTCTAGGAGAAGCTAAGCATTATCCCTGTAGATTGTTTTGCGTAGAAACAAAGGAGCTTTTTCATTTGGGCTAAGGTTTGGTCACCTGACGTAGAGGTGTGACCAACAACGTAGAGCCATTAACATAGGGAAATAGATCCTTGACGAGTTAAAATGGCTAAGCGCAAAATGTCTTAGACCATTGTTGTGGATACTAGTCTTATGACAAGTAAAACATGTAAGGGAAATGAAGAAAATGGACTAAATGAAAAAACGATGGCATAGTCAATTGAGCAGCAGTTTTGGCGACTAAGCCAACTTAACTGCAGATAAAAATAGTAGGTGTACTGCTAAATACTGTAAAAGGCGAAAATGGCTAAAATTGGCAAATAAAATTAGTTTAAGTTATAGAAAGTGGTTGATAAGATAAGAGAACTTGGTGAACAAGTCCAGAAGACTAAACTAAATAGGGCAAAGGAAAAAATAAAGAAGCATGCAAGCAATCAAAGAAACTAAAAAAGAAGGCCTAATCAAGAAGAATGTAATATGAGTTTTTAAGACAGAGCTTATGTTGCAGCGAGGTGTTAGTATGGTGTTGTTAGTGATCAAGGATTGTTGAAGGTGTTGGTGGTTGAGAGATTCAATTGTTTTGTAAGTAGATGAGGCATTCATATTTCTGAGTTTAAAATGGATGAAAGATGGAACCAGTGAGTGTCTATCAAGTTGAAGCTTTCCTAATTAGTGGTTGGTGCTCCTTTCAGTGGGTGTTGGAGAATATTTGAGGTTGTAGCTCCATACAATTGCAGCTAATAAAATAGGAATATGTAGCTTCCTGCTAGTTGTAGCCAGTACTTTGTAATTGCAAGTTGCAGCTTGCCCTATGAATGAATTAAAGAGCAGTTCTGAAATTTACTTGTTCTTGTGTTTTCCATTGTTATTGTTGATATTAATCTCTGTTATGGTTATTTAAAGCTATTGCTGAAGTATTTAAAGGTGTGCACAAGGTAAGAGGAAATTTAAATTAGTAAAATTCCTACAATATTGATTCACACCCCCCTGTATTTTCCTAGTTTCCAACAGACATTTATGAGGAGAGAAGTCAAGTTCGATGAGGAGAAAGTTATGAGATTCTCTGTAGAATGAGAGTTGGGTATCCCATAAAAGAAAGATATTTTAGCTCTAAAGGAGGAGCCTTAGGATGAGATTTAAGAGGTTGTGGAGCAACCACATGCAATGGATCAGAAAACTAGAAAAGTGGAGGGACCCAATCAACTAGAATCTTAAAGAGAGGGGAGAAAGAGAACCAAAGAAGTTGTTATATTATTGTAGGATGCAAGGGAGAATGTGGGATCCTCGGCATCATAGCGCAAGAAGAGGAGGTCACCTGATAGGTAAATTGGTTACATGGATCTCATTACTAAGCTCATTGAGACAAAGACTTCTTCTTTTGAGGAAGCAATTTCTTAACTTGTTTGGGTTGATGCCATGGTGGAAGAATACAAATCCATCATGAAGAATAGTGTATGGGAGTTGGTACCGAGATGAGAAGGGAAATAAGTGGTTGGTTTCATATGGACCTATAAAGTGAAGCATGCAGCTGATGGGATCATCGAGAAGTACAAGGCCATATTTGTGGCCAAGGGATTCTCTCAGGTAGAGGGAGTGGGCTATGAGGAAAATTTTGCACCAGTTGCAAGATATTCCTTAATCAAATCCATCTTAACATTGGTTGCACATATGGCGTGGAAAATCCACTAGATAGATGTGAAGACCGCCTTTCTTAATGATGTTGTTGAGGAGGAAATTTATGGAGAGTACCCAGAAGGATTTGAGACATGTGAACGAGAGTCACATGTGTTTTGTAGTATACCTAGGGGGGATAGTATGGGGTACAGAGGGAGGTCCCCAAGGGAATAATGTAATAATGGGATGGACCATAGTAATAAATAAAGTGGTTAACCCGTATCATGTAAGGGACCACAGGTAGTTAGCAATAATGTAATAAGTCCATTGTATTAGATAGATGGTATTGAGGGAACCATGGTAATGACCCATGGTATTGTATGTATGAGGCCTATAAAGAGGCTAGAGATTCCCCATTGAGAGAGGTGAAGGAATAGTGTATGAAAAAGCATATGGCTTGTGGAGTGTTCTCCTTAAGGAGTGAATGTATAGTGTTTCCCTACCTCAAGGGTTTGATCAATAAAGAAGCAATTTCTATATTCAGAGCTTGTTATTTTTTGGTATATTTTATATATTCATATATTTTTAGGTTAGATCTATAACATGTTTAGACTAAAGAGAGAACTATATGGTGTCAAATAGGCACCCCAAGCATGGTACACTCAGATATACATTTATCTCAGTGGATTGGGCTTCACCAAAAGTGAAGCAAATGTGAACATCTATCACATTGTGGTAGATGGAAAGTTCCTTATTATTGTTTTGTATGTTGATGATTTAATATTGACAGGTGATGAGCAACTGATCCGCTCTTGCAAAGAGGATCTTGCAAGGGATTTTGAAATGAAGGACATGGGCCTAATGCATTATTTCCTTGGGCCTGAAGTATGGAGAGATGATGATGAATTATTTGTGTCTCAGGGGAAGTATGCTTTTGAAATACTTTTAGAGATTTCACATGGAGAATTGTAAGCCCATGGACACACCTTTAGCTACAAAATGGAGGAAGGAGAATTCCACTTCAGGTGAAGAGGTTGATGCTGCCACTTACATGCAGCTTGTGGGGTCTTTGATGTATGTTGTGAACACAAGACCTGACATGTGCTATGCAGTAAAACAATTGATTCAAGCTATGGTGAGGCCTACCAAGCTATATTGGAAGGAAACAAAGCATGTGTTTCGTTACCTTAGAGGAAATACCAAGTATGGATTATGGTACAAGAGGATAAAGGGAGTGAAGCTTCAAGGATTCATCGATGCAGATTGGGCAAGGAGTCCATGAGATAGTAAAAGTATATCAGGTGTTGTCTTTAGTGTTGGGTCCACAATGATTTCCTGGTATAGTGGGAAGCAAAGGTCTATGGTTCTTAGCTCAATAGAGGTTGAATACATGACCGTAAGTCAAGAAGCATGTGAGGCCATATGGATGAGGAAAATACTTGTGGGACTTTCTAGTTAGGAGTTGTACCCGACATTGATATATTGTGATAATCAGAGTTACATTAAGCTCTTTGATAATTTGGTATTTCATGATAGGTCCAAGCACATTGATATTCAGTATCATCATTTGCGATAATGCGTGTAGAGGAGAATTATGTTGCTAGAGTACATTCAAACTTAGGAGCAAGACGTTGGCATATTGACAAAGGAATTTTCTAGAGGTAAATTCAAATTCCACATGTGCAGGAGAGGGGTGGTGACAAATCCATTTCTTGCTAAGAGGGAGTGTTGAAAAAATGTAGCAATAAAGGCTCAAGTTGACTTTAGCCTCAGTCAAATCGAGTAAATCAAATTTCCACATCAGCATGACAACTTCAAAGTAGTTAACTAGTGTTACATGGCTTTTGTCACTTAGTTAGCTTAGTAATTTCAAGTTAGAGGGCTTGGAGTTCAGTTATGCATGTGTGATTGCTAAAATTTATCAATCTACTTCATTTATTTTCAGCTGTATTAAATTAACTAACGTCTAACTATTGATAGAGTCATCTTAAGGTCAATTGTATAGTGGGATAACATTGTAAATGAAATATATGCCAGTTAACTGATCAATTATCCCAAAATAGTGAATGCATGCATGCATGAAATTCAAATTCCTCAGCTGAATTGGAGTTGACAACGTAGTGTAACATGAGTTGTGTACTAGTTTGAGTGTACAGTTGCTGCATGCAGTCACGAGACCAATCCTTGGGAATTGTGGAATCAATTTGGAGGAAATTCTATTTTAGGGGCTAATTTCCTTAGGATTTGTGCAAGGAAATTAGAGGCTTGATGAGAAAATAATTGTCTAAGTGTTTCCTAGAGTTTATCATCCAGTAAAGAGAACATTTATTCTTTTGTAGGTTGTGCTCAAAGTTGGAGCAAGCAATTGTAATAGTTTATCTATTCAACTAATTAATGCAAATAGGTTTGAAAGGTTTTTCCTAGTTGGATTCCCTAGAAATCATTGTGTACTTGTGGTTTTGCTTGTTGCATGTCTATGCATGTTGTTCTAAATTATGATTTCCATTCCGTAGATTAGTAGAGTAGAATTGTGTCTCTTGTTTTTTAGTTTGAAATCTTAAGCAGTTGCAATTTCTATCAAATTTATACACCATTCTGTCCTTCCAGGATATGAAATTGGAGCTAGCCTCTAGGGCATACTCCAATCTCAGTCTGTTGAAATCCATTCTCCCAAATCTAAAAAAAGATGCTACACCGAAACTACAAATTCGAAATACCAAAGGGACTATTTCGAAATACTGGTTCTTATGTGATTTCAAGACTTTGATACCATGTAGAAATTTGAGAGAAATTGCAACTACTCATGAATCAAACTGAAATCAGGAGACACATATTCTACTCTACTAATCCACAGAATGAAAATCACAATTTGGAACAATATGCATTGACATGAAATAAGCAAAACCACAAGTACACAATTATTTGTAAGGGAATCCAATTGGGAAAAACCCCTTAAGCCTCTTTGCATTAGTCAATTGAATAAAGAAGCAAGTATAATTGCATGATCCATCTTTGAACACCACATGCAAAAGAAATTATGTTCTCTCTGTTGAATGAGAACTTCTAGCCAACTCTTAGACAATTTCTGCCTCTTCTAGCCTCCTATTTCCTTGCTCAATTTTGTGCTAACTCTAGCTCCTAAACAATAGGGAAGTTCCAATTTCGTGGTGCAATTCCCAAGGAATTGATCTTGTGACTACATGTAAAACTTGTACACTCAACCAGTATACAATTAATGTTACACTAGCCTTTGTCTCCTCCATTCCAACTGAGCAATTCAAATTCCATGCATGTATGGGCTATTTTCGGTTGATTGATCTATTAGCTCATAGATCATTGAGTTAGACTATTGTTTCACTCCACAATTGACCTTCAATTGGATCTATTAATTGTTATAGGTTAGTTAATTGAGTACAATAGAAAATAACTGAACCAGGTTTCTAAAATTTAGCAATCAACACATGCATGACTGAAATCCAATCCCACTAACTCAAATTTACTAATATAACTGAGTGACAAAAACCATGTCACACTAGTTAATTGCCTCGAAGTTGTCTTGCAAATGTGGAAATTTGATTTCCTCAATTTGACTAAGGCTAAAGTCAAATTGAGCCTTTCTTGCTACACTTTCTAACAATATTTTACATGTAGACCTTTGGAGATTGAAATCATGATTGCCAGTTTTAATTTTCCAAAATTTTGAAAAAGTAAAATGCTTTTATATTTGTAAGATGCATACATTTGAATTACCTTCATATTGAATTTTATATGGTTATATCTTTATGTATCATATGAAATTCATATTCAAACTTAGTAACTTTTTTTATCAAAGCTTCTTTCTTCTTAATCTTTTGAAAGTAATCTACCAATCCTATTAAAAAATATTTCACTATTTAAAGTTAGAGGGTTATGCCTTTTAATATTAAATTAATTGAAATAATTAAAGTAATTTATATAATGTCAAGAATCATCCCATTTAATGCTACTAATATTTATATCTAATACTAATTTAGGAATTAAGAATTGTTAAAGCTGTTATTTTCCTTCTTCTCTTCCTCTTCCTTCTCTGCCTTATCTTCCACTCCTTTACAGACCTCTGTTGCTACAAACATGTTGTTTTCCACTTGGCTTCTAGACACAAGTGGGCTTCTCTCACCAAATAATAATATATCAATGCATTCTTTTTGTTGCATCATGTGTAACTTCTCAACACCAATTATTTTATCTTCATCAACATAATTTTCATCCCCTTTATTGTGGGATATCTGAGAATGCATGTGCTCATTAATAATTTCAACTTCACCAAATTCATTAGTTGTGGCTGGATTCACCAAATTATTCACATCTCACTTTGTAGTCATCATTGACATTTGTCTTGTCATGGTGGGATTCACCATCATCTTCATCATCCATGTTACATTGGAGTCTTTGAGCATTTATATGCTCTTGCTCTACTTCACATACAAAGGCTTCAACTCCTCTCTATGTAGTCTTTGCTTCATCTTCATCCATATTCATGTTTGCATAATGGGTTTCACTTTTATAGTGTTCACGACCATCATCCACCTTTGAGTGGGATTCTCCAAGCTCTGTTGTCCTCCCAAAGTCTTTCTCATCTACTCTCAGATTTGCAACTTATTTCTCTTCTTCAATAGACTGTGGCACATCTTGCTACTGTATGCCACTTTCCTTTTTATCAATTTTACTTCCAGGATCTTCCATGCTTCCTTGGAAGGTGTAGTTTTTTCTACCTTTCACAAACACTTCTCATTCAATGTTTGTTTTATATAAAAATCCAATACTAAAGCATCACATGCTTCATCTTATGGGTTATTATACTAGTACTCAATTAATTCTTTACCTTGGAGAAAAGTTTGTATTTTGACAACAAAAAAATCAAAATTTTTATGAGTAAACATTGTAGGTGTTAGTAGATCCACACTAAACCAATCACCCTTGATATCTTCTGTGTCTTCTACTAGACTTTTCAGTTCCTAAGCTATGGGTTGAACCTCTCTAATCATGGCAATGATCCTTGCCTCTTCTTTAACTTGAAGCAGTTGGAGGACATGTTAAGTATCAGCGTGGAGATTTGCAGGGGTGTCGATGCAGAATTACAGAGGACGAATGTGGAGAGCACTGTGAAATTGGAGGAGAAGCATGGAATCAAAATAAAAAAGAGGGCAATGGTGATGAGAGACTCAGCTACCAGAGCAGTCACGTCGGACGAAGGCAGAGGCGTGAAAGGTTCATCAGTTGCTAACGTTAATGATTATAGAGTAGAAATCAACAAACTATTCTACACACCAAAACCAGGATTGGAAGGTGAGGAAAACCTCCATTGAAGGCTAGTAGTTGCAACCTGCTAGTACTTCTATTGATTGAATGCATCCTTTTTCCTTGTTATAGTATTGTGATTATGTTACACATTTGTCTACCATATGCTATTATTGTGTTGTTTTAATACTATATTTCAATGAATGCATTCAAGTCCCTGATGGCTAGAAGGGCAGGGCCAAGAAAATTGATTGGAGGAACAATTTTCATGCAAATTACAATATTGTAAGTCCTATTGAAGATAGATTAATTTTAATTTGAGATTTTAATTTTAATTTAAGATTCAATATAAAAAACAAAGTAGGATGTGGATTATATATATATATATATATATATATATATATATATATATATAATATATATATATATATATATATATATATATATATATATATATATATAGGAGCTCAGGACCAAGTGTTTGAAAATGGTCAAAAATGAAAGTGCTTAGAACTGGTTTAAACTTGAACAACCGGATAGAGCTCGTCCTCCTGATTCTGACGCCATGAACGGTTCGAAAAAATGGTTGCCGTATGAGAAAGTTATGTTAAAAACAAAAATCGCCCAAATAACCCTTAATTTTTGAATATTTTAAAAAAAATATATATATATATTAAAAAAAGAATATTCCACAGAATATTCTTTGGAATATTCCATTTGGATAGGCAATCATATATTTCCACGTGGTAGGCTCGGAGGTTGCCACGTGGCAAGGTGATGTCAGCATATATGGGCGCATATATTTAAAATTTTGGTCTAGTTGTGAATTGAACCCACGACCACTTAAACATCATTACAACGTTTTACCAATGCACCAATGGTATCGGACTTCATATGGTGGTGGAGTTAACAATATTAAAAAGGTTGAACTTCCGTTTGGGTAGGAAATGAAGGGGCCCAGCCCCCATTCCATATGCCCTTACGCCCAAAACCGTGGGCCTAGACCCTTAACCGCTCGCGCGAAATCCAATGCAAACCTCCCACGCGCCTTAATTTCGCTCACATGGCAGAGTTAAACTGCAGTTAGCCAGCGGTTATGGCAGATTTAGCGGATCTATTGGTGGTGGCACCAAATTTGGCGGCCGCCCCATATTTAGCGGGGTTATCTGGCAGTTAGCCAGTTTTAACTGCAGTTTTTCAAGGGCCACTGGTAGTTGGGAGTAAATGGCCATAAATTTGGCTAGGAAAGTCCTTTTTGAATTTTTTTTTTTGATTCTAGATCTCCTCAACCTTCTAAAGCCATTGGCATAGGTTTCACAGTCATCTGAGGTCATTTGCAGGTGATTTTGCTTCGTGGAAGTTCCAGGAGCCACTAGGGCCAAATCAGTTTGGGAGCTGCATTGGGATGTGTGCAGCCATTGAATGTGGAACAAAGGTCATTCCTGAAGGTTTTCAACATTCTGAATCCATTTCTATAGCTTGTTTTTCTTGTTGAGGTATTCTTCTCACTGTTTAGCTTCAGGGAAGCTTCAGGGCCACTAGGGCCATTTCAGTGCTTGAGCTGTTTGGGGCCTGTGTTCATCCATTTTTGGTGATTCAAAAGCCTATGTCTACTATTTTCGACCTTTTGAGTCTAATGGAAGAGGTTTCAGAACCAATTGAGGTCATCTTCACCTCGAAATTCTCCATGCAATTCTAAAAGGCCACCAGGGCCAATTTGGGAAAGTATTGTATAAGGTACACTTTCACTGTTTAGTGCTTGGGAAAGAGCATGTTTAGCTAATTCCTATCTTCTGATTCTGTATTTACAGTCAGATCTATCTTTCGAGACATTAATATTCTTGTATTAGCATTTGTAGCATTTTTAATATAAGAGGACAAGCCTAGTTGGAGAGGCTTGGTCCAGCAGATGTAGCCCAGAAGGGGTGAACTCCTTTATCATTTTGATGTCTTTATTTGTTGAAGATGATATGCTAAACAAAACTGATATAAAGTGTTAACAACAAATATACATAACTTTCATACACATAATCACCTATACACTGCAGAAAGTTATTTGTTTTATTCCGCAAGACATCAAACTTCAAGTATGTGTATGTCAATGACTTCTAAGTGTTTACTTCGTAATTTCTTTAGGCAGAGCCTGTAGAGGGTCAGGTAGCCTCTGAAACTCATCCTCTCTTTAGAGGTGACATGTCCGGTGAATGCCCTTACAGTCTATCTCTGTATAAGAAATACAAAGTTTTCACATTTTCAGAGGTCACTTGGAGTGTATAACACATTTGAAATTATGGGAAATGGATAACTTGCACCCTTAAACAGGTACATTCCATTTTCAGATCAGATGGTATTAGAGCTCGGGTTGAGCATTTGTTTGTGCAAAAGGTGTTAAAGCAGTGTAAGAGATTGATTGTTTTATTTGTTGCAAATGGTTGCTTGAATAAGAAGGGGTTTTTTGTTTGACATTTGTTTAAAGCTTGTCATTTGATTGAAAGCTTTGAGAACTCTTATTTGGAAGTTTCTTTTGTTTAATTGACCATTTACATAATGTCAACTTCTTCCACAAGTGAAGTTTCCTCCACAAAATTCTTCAATGATGACATGAAGAATGAGTTCATTAAGGTGAAGGACATGGTGCAAATTCTCATTGAGGATCAAAGAGAAAGTGTTAAGCTTCATGCACAATTGTTAGCTATGAAGGATGAGAAGGAAATAATTCTCCAAAGACTGCATGACATGGAGAAACAACTACTTCAAGCTCAAGAAGCTTTGTCCAAGAAAATGCATGAGGATGAGGTAAATCATTCAAACTTGTCTTCAATTTCCTCAATTGAAAAGTGTTTTGGTTCTTTCGAGAAACATACTAGAGCCATAGGGTCCAAGTTGATGTCCAAAATGGGATATGAAGGAAAAGGACTGGGCAAACATGCACAGGGTATAGTTGAGCCAATAATGGTTGAGGTAAGGCCTAAAAATTTGGGTCTCGGCTATGGACAATCTTATGAAGAAAGTTCCAAAGTAGCCATGAAGGCAATTGAAACAGTTCCTAGAAGGAGTTTGATTTCAGGTTCTCTATCTCAAGGTTGTAAAGGTTGTATCCTTGAGGAATGCAATAGTTTGAAACATACCTTGCAAGAAGAAGGTGTGCATAAGCATGCACTTGAACAAGAGAATTGTGAAAGCTCTAAAACCATTGAAGGGATTGATGGTGTTCCAAAAGGAGCTTCTTCTTCATTTGATTCACCTCCTCATGAAGGTAATGAAGGTGAAAGAGAAAGGTATAAACTTGATTTCAATCATATTTCCTTTGATCATGTAAAGCATGGAAAATTTCCACACAAGAATTGGAAAAGAATTGCATGTTCTTTTTGTGGTTTGGTTAACCATAGTGTTTCTAGATGTTGGAAAAGAATGGCAACATACAAGAAACTTTTGAAGGAAAGGAGGCAAGAAGCCAAAGTTCCATTGAACAATGCAAATCATGCTGTCAAGAAGATGAACATGTGTTGCACTTATTGCCATAAGCATGGACATACTGCTGAAAGGTGTTGGACTCTGAATCCAACAATGCTTCCACGAAAGTAATTGGAGAAAGAGTATGGAAAGAATGGGAAGGAAGTTTCCATCATTGATATGTGTCAGAATGATACACATGTTGATATCGATGTGCAGTTAAAGGAAGCACCTTTGAAATGGATTGGTAAGAAATGGTTAGAATTCTTATCCAATTAAAGTTGCATGTCTTTTGATTGAATGCATTTCTTTGTTAAGAGAATGCAAGTTGCGGGATGGTAAAAGATGAGTATAATGCTCACTAGTTTTGCAGCAATGTATTTCATTTTAGCTCTTGTCACCCATATGTGTTTTTATTGGGTTGATGTACCTGTTGGTCTTTGCAAAAGAAGAGTTGAAGTTACACCTGTACATAGATGTTGTAGGTGTATTTGTCGAACTGTATATAGTTCATTGTACATGATACATGCATAGGTGTTTGTAAATGTATCTTGTTGTTGGTTGACTAGTGTCGCTTGTGAGCACACTTTTACATTGTCGATTGTGCCACTTATGTTGTCGACTTGTGTTGATTATGGTGCACATGTTTTGTCGACTTGTGTCGGTTGTGTACACACTTGTTATGTTGATGGTTGAGTCCATTGTTCAACATATTTCAGGACAAATTGTTTTTGATGATTGTCTTTTTGCACAAGATACCTTTGGTGTCATTTGGTGCAGGGAAAGAATTTGGTGCAAAGCTGTGCACAATTCTATGAGCTGGAAAAGCATGCAAGCAAAGAGGGCTCAAATTTCAGCATGGGTCTCTACTTCTTTTGAGAAGTTTTTGCAACAAGTATTCCAAGAGTTTGGGATGAGCATTTGCAGTACATTCAACATGCTACAGCCGGTAAAAGCCTTCTCATTTGGGAGGCAACTCTTCTTCTGGAGCGGAGGTGCCATGGATGGGCATCGTGACAGTTGGCAAGCCCACATGTTCAGAGGAAGATTTCAGCTCATATATCAGCAAGTTTCATTGCTGGTTTATGCAAATTTTCAATTTGTCTGGCGAACAAGCTTGGTCGGGATTCGACAAGTACTTGGCTTATGCAGCAAAAAGTTGCCATGACGACAGTTGGCAAGGCAGGACATTTTGGCATCAGTATGTTCTTTTGGCTGAACGGAAGAGGATATTTCTGTTCCTCAAGGGTTGTACAGTTCAGTTCAGAGATTCAGTAAGCTTTTGGGGACCAAAAGCCTTCTCATTTGGGAGGTGTGATCAGGAGCTCGGGACCAAGTGTCGCAAAATGGTCAAAAATAAAAGTGCCCAGAACTAGTTTGAACCTAAACAACCAGATAGAGCTCGTCCTCCTGATTCCGACGCCATGAATGGTTCAAACAACGGTCGCCGTATGAGAAAGTTATGCCAAAAACAAAATCGCCCAATAACCCTTAATTTTTGAATATTTAAAAAAAAAAATATTAAAAAAAGAATATTCTGCAGAATATGCTTTAGAATATTCCATTTGGGCAACCAGTCACAGATTGCCACGTGGTAGGCTCGGAGGCTGCCACGTGGCAAGGTGACGTCAGCATATATGGGCGCATATATTTAAAATTTTGGTCTGGTTGTGAATCGAACCCATGACCACTCAAACAACATTACAACGTTTTACCAATGCACCAATGGTATCGGACTTCATATGGCGGTGGATTTAACAATATTAAAAAGGTTGAACTTTCATTTGGGTGGGAAATGAAGGGGCCTAGCCCCCATTCCATATGCCATTACGCCCAAAACCGTGGGCCTAGACCCTTAACCGCTGGCACGAAATCCAATGCAAACCTCCCACGCGCCTTAATTTCGCTCACATGGCGGAGTTAAACTACAGTTAGCTGGCGGTTATGGTATATTTAGCGGATCTATTGGCGGTGGCACCAAATTTCGCGGCCGCCCCATATTTAGCGGGGTTATCTGGCAGTTAGCCACTTTTAACTGGAGTTTTTCAAGGGCAACTGGAAATTGGGAGTAAATGGCCATAACTTTGGCTAGGAAAGTCCTTTTTGGACAAATTGTTTTTTGATTTTGGGTCTCTTCGACCTTCTGAAGCCATTGGCATAGGTTTCACAGTCATCTGAGGTCATTTGCAGGTGATTTTTCTTCGTGGAAGTTCCAGGAGCCACTAGGGTCAAATCAGTTTGGCAACTGCATTGGGATGTGTGCAGCCATTGAATGTGGAACAAAGGTCATTCCTGAAGTTTTTCAGCATTCTGAATCCATTTCTACAACTCGTTTTGCCTGTTGAGGCATTCTTCTCACTGTTTAGCTTCAGGGAAGCTTCAGGGCCACCAGGGCCATTTCAGTGCTTGAGCTGTTTGGGGGCTATGTTCATCCATTTTTGGTGATTCAAAAGCCTATGTATGCTATTTTCGACCTTCTCAGTCTAATGGTAGAGGTTTCAGAACCAATTTCATCTTTACCCCGAAATTCTCCATGCAAGTCTAAAGGGCCACTAGGGCCAATTGGGGAAAGTATTGTATAAGGTACAATTTCACTGTTTAGTGCTTAGGAAAGAGCATGTTTACCTAATTCATATCTTCTGATTCTGTATTTACATTCAGATATGTCTTTCAAGACATTCATATTCTTGTATTAGCCTTTGTAGCATTTTTAATACAAGAGGACAAGCCTAGTTGGAGAGGCTTGGTCCAGCAGATGTAGCCCAAAAGGGGTGAACTGCTTTATCATTTTGATGTCTTTATTTGCTGAAGATGATATGCTAAACAAAACTGATATAAAGTTTTAAACAACAAATATACATAACTTTCATACACATAATCACCTATACTGCTGCAGAAAGTTATTTGTTTTATTCCGCAAGACATCAAACTTCAAGTATGTGTATGTCAATGACTTCTAAGTGTTTAGTTCGTAATTTCTTTAGGCAGAGCCTATAGAGGGCCAGGTAGCCTCTCGAACTCATCCTCTCTTTAGAGGTGACATGTCCGGTGAATGCCCCTACAGTCTATCTCTGTATAAGAAATATGAAGTTTTCACATTTTCATAGGTCACTTGGAGTGTATAACTCACATTTGAAATTATGGGAAATGGATAACTTGTACCCTTAAACAAGTACATTCCATTTTCAGATGAATATATTATTATTATTATTATTATTATTATTGTTTAGCTTTACAGTCGAGTATTAGTATTAGGAGATGTGTTGGTTTTAGATATTTGTGTAAAAGAAAAATTATATTTAATTTTAATTAATAAGCATATACAAATTTAATTTTATAATAAATTTTAATAAATATTATAAGATTCTTAATCATGTATTTTTATCTCATTTACTATTAATATTATTAACTTGTAAATAAAGTTATTTTACAATATTATGAGCCAATTCCATTACCTTATTAATAACACATGTTCAAAAACCATAACTTATTTCAAAATTAAAATATTTTGTTAATTTTTATTTTATATCTTCTAAATTAAACTGGAAAGAAAAACATATATAAAAAAATTATTGAAATACCTTAAACATTTTAACTCTATGAATGAAATAAAATAAAAATTAAATTAAATTAAATTATAATTATCTTTCTTATGATTTTTATAGATGTATTTATAACTTATTTATTCTCTAACTTTTTCTTTATATATAATACTATTAAATTAGAAATTTTGGAACATCCTTCTATAATTTCTTACATGTAAATAGTATTTATTAAAATAAAGAATAATATTATACCTTTTTATTATTTTAAAATAATATTTAATAAAATTTATAGTATTTATATTTTATATATTCCTTTTATGGTAGTTTTATTAGTATTTGAGGTGTTTTTTAATTATTAGTTTATTTATTATTTGATTAATAATAATACAATTTTTTAATGTGGTTTGTTGATCTTATTATTCATCTTTTAAGTGTTTTTTTCTTGATGATGAACCTTAGTATAGATTTGAAACATGTCGATCTTAAAACGTTGATGTGATTTATCTGGAAGAGTTTTGCTTTAATCATGAATCATAGAAGCCTCCACTATGAGAAAATAAAATAAAATAAAAAAACTAATAATTATAGTTATCAATACATTTTGAATTAGTCAAATTGCACAAAACTAAAACTAAAAATAAGATATAATAAATTAACCAGTATGAAAGTGATCCAAAATGGATCCAAAACACCCTCTAAGTCTTCAAACATTCAAAACTATCGCCTAAGAAGAACCTTTTAAAAAGGTGGATTACACTATCGGGAGGCAAAAACATGAAGAAAATAGTGAAATAAGGCCTATCAGAGGTCAAAGGAATGACACACAGGAGCCGTCGGATCTGGCCGATCAACGGTCTAGATCCGATCGGCATATCGCAATCGGTGGTGGTAGGTGGAGGATATTGGAGCCTATCATATGACAATTGTGATCACGATCAGCGCGTGTCAATGAGGATCGTCGATCAAGTGCGCAGATCGACGGCCCAGGTTAACTTGTGATATCGCAATCGGCAATTACAGAGGAGCACTTACAAATGGCCCGGGGGTCTATGCGATATGTGATTGCGATCAAACACATCGCAATATGGCATCGGAGTTACACAAAGGAGTGGGGTCGATACAAATATGGCTTGCGACAGCCGGACCTAATAGGGTTATAAGCGATATTTTATATATTTTGAAATCCAGAAAATGACATTTTCCTTTGTATTTCACATTTCCACCAAATAAATGAATTGCAAAGGAAATGTGCCTGATGCGATGAAACCGGACCCAAATGTGTTTATGAATGCACCTGTATAACATTTCAAGTCCACCATAAATCCATTTTGCGAGATTTTCAATGTTTTAATGTATTTTTCAAATACAAAGGGAAATCACAAAACGAGCGGATTTCGGGTGAGCTGTAGGCCGTAAGTGGTTTTGGTCAGGCTTCACTCGAGCCCATACATTAGCTGCCATGTGGTCAGGCACCGAAGAGAGAAAACCACCCTTTTCGGGTGGTTAACCCCCGTACGCATGAGCAGCCCGAAATGGATCTCAACCGTTGGATCAAGTTCACTCAGACCATTGGTGGAGATGTAATAGCGATATACAAGCGGACCCAATAGGAGTATAAAGCGAATTTAAGGATATTTGAAGTCCGATAAACGATAGTTTGGTGAATTTTCCTGTGTTTTTATTGTATTTCTCTGTGTAAACAAAGAATGCTATTTTTGGGGATTTCAAAGGCCCGATGGTCCCTTCCGTTGTAGAACAGGTGGCCACCTTCCCTCAAGACGTTATGCCATGATATCTAACGCTCAGAAGGGGATTCAAGCGGATATAGGTCGAGAGCTAGAGAGCCTGAGAAGGGGAAATGAACAGACATCGTCGATTGGCTTTGAAGCCACAGACTGACAGAGACAAAGATAGGCATTGCTGAGATAGAGCAAAGAGAGAGAGAGAGTGAGAGAACGAGTTTGTGTACTCAAAGAGGCTTGAGGGATTCAAGAAAAACTCCTGTTGTTTTGTATCTATTGTGTTGAGACTCAATTTGAGCTCACATTTGTAAAACTCTACTCTTGAAGACATAATAGAGAGGTCACCACTCAAGGCTGAACCAAGAGACGTAGCCCAAGACTTTTTGGGTGAAATCCATATTAAATTTTCTATGTTATGTGTATTTGCCTATTATGTTTCTTTAACTGCTTCATTGCCTATATTATTCACAATCTTATCGATCCATTGCATTAATTAATGTAGGAAAATCCATGCACATCAGTCTGTAATACCTTAATATTAGTCTAAGATCTTCATTTTCAGATCAAGTGGTATCATAGCTTTAGGTTTGCTAAGGTTAGACAAGCTTGTGCTGGATTGTTGAATGCTAACTAGGTCAAAGCTCAAATTAGAAGAAGGAGAATTGGTTGAGGCTAACCCATAAATTGGAAGAGTCTATCCTAGGAGGAGGATGGCAAAACAAACCTCATAGGAATCAGACTGTCAGTTCATGTATAGTTTTATGACCATGAGAGACATGGTAGAAGCGATGTATCAGAATTTAAGAAGGGTCAAGGTGAAAGCACCTCAAACAAAGCACAAGAGTAGAGGAACCTCTTCTAGTTACCCATTCAGAAGCCAAAGGGAAAGGGGAAGAGCCTCCCCCATCAACACCTCCTTCTAGCCCTGAAAATAAAAAGAAGAAAACATATTTGATTAAATTAGATGTAAAGTTTGATTTGCCAATCTATGATGGAGAATTAAATGCAGAAAAGCTAGATAATTGGATTAGACAAATTGATGTATATTTCAGGGTGCAGAACATTGATTCAGAAAGGAGAAGATTCAGTTGGCCAACCTTCACCTTGGGGGAACTACCCTAGTGTGGTGGGAAGTCAGGACACAAGCTGATTTGAAGAAGCATGGTAAAATTCTTTCTTCCATTAAAAAATAATTCTATCCACTAGCTTATATGCAACAAGCAATGATGAGTTGGCAAACTCTTATCCAATTAAAGGGGCAAAGTGTACAAAGCTATACCGAGGAATTTAAGAAAAGAGCTTTAATTCTAGGCATTTCTCTAGACTCACCTGAAACTTTGTTGAAGTATATAGGTGGTCTGCATAGCTATTTGAGGCACACCATTCTCATGTTTAACCTTACTAGCATAGACGAGGTATCAGTTTAGGCTACACATCTAGAGGCTAGAGGCAAGAATGTGAACCCAGAGATTGGGGGATCATCAAAACCCATTGCAAGCAAGAACAAGGAAAAGTGGAAGCAAAAATTGAAGGAGAGGAAGGCAAACGTTGTACAAAAAGACAAACCTTCATGCACTCATTGCAAGAAGGAGGGACGCGATGATGAATGCTACTGGTCTTTGCATCCAGAGCTGAAACCAAAGAAGTTCGGTGGTAAGAAGAAGAAGGTTGTTGTTGCTATTCAGAAAAACTTGGGGTTAGACTCAGGTGATGAAACAATAGTCACAGCCACAGGTATAAAAGGTAAAAATTCTGAAGCATCTACTAGTAATTCTGCACAATCTACTGATAATGAAGATAGCGAGAGGAAAAGACATGAGCTTTTTCATATTAGAGATATTGCCAAGCACCAAAAGATTGATACTTTATTTGATAGTGGTTCACAAGTAAACTTGATTTCTGAAACAATTGTAAAGAAGTTGGGATTACTAATAACACCTCAAGTGACTAGACAATGTAAACTTAGATTTGCTATTGGGTCAACTTTTGTATATGAGGTCGAGTTAGATATAGTTCCCTTGGATATATGTGTTATTGTTTTAGGAAGTCCTTACTTGTATGATAGAAAATCCATTTTCTATAGAACTGAACATAAGTATCAACTAACAAAAGATGGAATAGAATATATTGTAAGAGCTCATCAGCTCAGAAATAACTACACTCTCATAAACTCAGGGCAGATGAAAATAATTGTAAATGCATGCAAGCAAATTTTACTAATGGTTGTAAAGGAAAACACCCCTGATAAAATCAATGAATTTGAAGGTTGTGAGGCTAAACAGAAAGCTGATTTAGATAAAGTTGTTTCAGAATATGATATCCTCTTTCAAGAACCTAAAGGCTTGCCACCCAAAAGGGAAACAATACATGATATTCATTTGCAGCAAGATGCTCCATTGCCTAACATCGGAATGTGTAGGTTATCTGCTTTAGAGAATGGAGAGATCAAGAAGTAGGTACATGAGCTGCGTGATAAAGGATTCATAAGACCAAGCACATCACCATGCGGATCTCTAATCATGTTGGTTAGAAAGAAAGATGGTTCGTGGAGGATGTGCATTGATTACAGAGCACTGAATAAAATAACGATCAAGAATTGTTATTCTCTTCCTCACATTGATGATCTATTAGATCAACTAAAAGAAGCTGTGTACTTTTCCAAGTTGGACTTGCGTAGTGGCTATCATCAAGTCATAGTAGTAGAACAAGATGCACAGAAGGCTACTTTCAAAACAAAGCAAGGGCTGTATGAATGGCTGGTTATGCCTTTTGGCTTAACTAATGCTCCTGCCACTTTCATGAGAGTTATGAATGATGTACTCTGACCTTTTATTGATGATTTTGTAATTGTATATTTAGATGAAATTCTTGCTTTCAGTAAAACATGGGAAGAACATTTGAGGCACATAAAGCAGACTCTAGAGGTTTTGAAAAAAGAAAATCTCTATGTGGAGTTATCAAAATCTGAATTTGGCAAAACATCTTTAAATTGTTTGGGTCATATTGTAGGGGGTGGTGAATTAAAGATAGATCCCTCTAAGGTTGAAGTCATTGTGAACTGGAATAAACCCAAATTTGCTACAAAAGTTAGGAGTTTCCTAGGAGAAGCACAATATTGGAGAAAGTTTATTCCTAACTTTTCCTTGATTGCAGCTCCCTTACATGCTTTGATAGGATTGAACAAGGTGTTTCAGTGGGGAAGCAAATAGCAGAAAGCCTTTGACACATTGAAAGAAAAAATTAGTACAACACTAGTACTAGCATTGCCAGATCTTCAAAGACTATTTGAGATTGAAACAGATGCCAGTGACTATGCCATGGGAGCAGTGTTGACGCAACATGGTAAACCCATATGTTATCATTCTGACACATTTACTTCTGCAGTAGTTAATTATCCTACATATGATAAAGAATTGTATGCATTAGTGCAGAATATGAAAAAGTGGAAACATTACCTAATTGACAAAGAAACAATCATACATACAGATCATCAACTACTTCAATATTTGCACTCACAAACTGAATTGCAGCAATCAAGACACGATAAGTGGATGGGTTTTCTACAATAGTTTCATCTTTTCATTAGATATAAGAATGACATACAAAATAAAGTTGCAGATATGTTATCAAGACCAATCATAAATGCATCCACTATACTTAAGCATAATTTAGTATTGCATGAAAGCTACATTGAACAATATGCTCAAGATGTAGATTTTAAAGATGTATATGCAACTTTAAGTTAGGGAAAACAAGTATAAGAATAGGATTATCATGTTAAGGACCAACTCTTATATCATTTGGGAAAGTTATGCATTCCTCAAACTGAAAGAGTTAACATAATCCGAGAAGTACACACTTCTCTAACATCAGGTCATTTTGGTGTAAGTAAAATAGTTGCATAGTTGCAAAGGTTCTGTTATTGGCCAAAAATGCATGAAACAATTTCTAGATATATTAAAGGGTGTACCATGTGTGCTACAAGCAAGCCCAATAATAGAAAATTAGGCTTGTACACTCCACTTCCAGTTCCTTCTCGTCCTTGGGAAGTGTTTCCATGGACTTTTTTGGGGTACTGCCAAAATCTAGAAAAGGTCATGATTACATATATGTTATTGTGGATAGGTTCAACAAAATGTGTATTTTAATACCTTGTAATAAGCAGATTGTAGATGAACAAACAACAAAGTTGTTCTTTCAGCATGTATGGGTTCATTTTGGGTTATCCACTTCCATTGTATTTGATCGAGATTCCCGATTTGTTGGGAAGTTTTGTTCAAGTCTATGGGAGTTAATGAACACCAGATTGAAGAAGAGCAAAAATTTCATCCATAAACAGATGGTCAAACAGAGTTGGTCAACAAGATAGTGATCCAGTTGCTCAGAAGCTATTGCAGCAAGCATCCCAAGCTTTGGGATGAACATTTGTGTTATGTGCAACATGCTTACAACCGCTAAACACTCTTCTACACAAAGATCTCCTTTTGAGACTTGTTTTTGTTTTACACCAAAGTCTCCCTTGGATTTTGTCTTTAGTAAAGACATAGCAGTTGATGGACACAGTGATGTGGACAAAGCAACCAAGTTCATTGAACAAATCCAAGAAATTCACCAGGCAGTGAAGGAATAGTTGGAAAGAAGCTAGGCCAAGTACAAGGCAAGGCATGCCAAACATCGAATTGAGCATAGCTTCCAAGTTGGTGATTAAGTCTAGCTATACATCAGCAAAGACAGAATGCATGAAGGAAAGAAGCTGAAGCCAATAAGGTATGGGCCTTTCAAGATACTTGAGAAAATTGGTGAAAACGATTTTCGCCTTGATTTGTCAGCTTACGTGCATATCTATTCAGTAGTCAATGCAGAGAAATTGAGACTGTTTGAACCTTCATTGATTGAAGATCCCGAAGAGCAAAATCAGTTGCCTTCTATTGATGATCTGTTGCCTGAATATCTCAATGAGTTGCAGGAAGACACAATTCTGGATAGGAAGGTGAGAACTATGCGTAGTGGGGATGTTGAATACCTCAGAATCAGACTCAAGGGTTCAAAACCAAGCAGTGGAAGATGGATAGAGATTGGACAAGTGAGGAAGCTATATCCTCACTTGATTTATGCTTAAAAACCAACTTTTGGTGGTCCAAAAGCTTTTTCACTAGGAAGGCGTGATCCAAAATAGATCCAAAACACCCTCTAAGTCTTTAAACATTCAAGACTATCACCTGAGAAGAACCTTTTAAAAAGGCGGATTACATTATCGGGAGGCAAAAACATGAAGAAAACAGTGAAATAAGGCCTATAAGAGGTCAAAGGAATGATGCACAGGACCCGTCAAATCTGGCTGATCAACGGTCTAGATCCGATCGACATATTGCAATCAGTGGTTGCAGGTGGAGGATATCAGAGCCTATCATATGACAATTGCGATCACGATTAGCGTGGGTCAACGAGGACCATCAATCAAGTGAGTAGATCGACGACCCAGGTTAACTCGCGATATCGCAATTGGCGATTACAGAGGAGCGCTTACAAATGGCTCGAGGGTCTATGCGATATGTGATTGTGATCAATCACATCGCAGTATTACATCAGAGCTACACAAAGGAGTGGGTCCGATACAAATATGGCTTGTGATAGCCAGACTCGATATGGTTATAGGCGATATTTTATATATTTTAAAATCCAGAAAATGGCATTTTCCTTTGTATTTCACATTTCCGCTAAATAAATTAATTGCAAAGGAAATGTGCCCGATGCGATGAAACCAGACCCAAAAGGGTTTATGAATGCACCTATATAATATTTCAAGTCTGCCATAAAGCGATTTTGCGAGATTTTCAACGTTTTAATGCATTTTTCAAATACAAAAGGAAACCACGAAATTAGCAGGATTTCGGGTGGGTCGTAGGTGGTAAGTGGTTTTGGTTGGGCTCCGCCCAAGCCCATACACTAGCTGCCACATGGCCAGGCACTAGAGAGAGAAAACCACCATTTTTGGGTGGTTAACCCCCATATGCATGAGCCACCCAAAATGGATCTCAATCGTTGGATCAAGATCGCTCAGATCAACAGTGGAGATGCAATAGCAATATAGAGGCGGACCTAATAGGAGTATAGAGTGGATTTGAGGATATTTGAAGTTCGAGAAACGACAGTTTGGTGATTTTTCCTATGTTTTTTTGTGTATTTCTCTGTGTAAACAGAGAACGCTATTTTTGAGGATTTCAAAGGCCCGATGGTCACTTCCGTTGCAAAACAGGTGTCCACTTTCCTTGAAGACGTTATGCCATGATTGCTAACGCTCAGAAGGGGATTCGAGTGGACAGAGGTCAGGAGCCAGAGAGCCCAAGAAGGGGAAATGAATAGACAACGCTGATTGGCTTTAAAGCCACAGACTAACAGAGACAGAGGCAGGCAGTGCTGAGACAGAGCAAAGATAGAGACAAAGAGTGAGAGAACGAGTCTGTGTACTCAGAGAGGCTTGAGGGATTCAAGAAAAACTCCTGTTATTTTGTATTTATTGTGTTGAGACTCAATTTGAGCTCACATTTTGTAAAACTCTGCTCTTGAAGACATATTAGAGAGGTCACCAGTGAAGGTTGGACCAGGATATGTAGCCCGGGAGTTTTGTGTGAACTCCATATTAAATTTGTTGTGTTATGTGTGTTTGTCTATTATGTTTCTTTAACTGCTTCATTGGCTATATTATTCGCAAATCTTGTCGATCCGTTGCACTAAATAATGTAGGAAAATCCATGCACATGAGTCTGTAATACCTATATTAGTCTAAGATCTTCATTTTTAGATTAGAAAGAGATGTAATAATGAAATGTTTAACATTTTGACTATATTATGTTACATAAAAATAAAATTAAAATCAAAAATAAAAAAAACTAATATAATGTAATGTAACATTTTAACTATGTCAAAAAAATCTTATTAAAAAAAGAATTGCTCATGGTATTCATTGGAATATAGCCTATTTAAAAGGTGAAATTAAACTAGTTTAGATTTATCTTAAATTAGGATCTACCAAACACTTATCTAGTGATATACAAATCTCTTATAAAGCAAAAAAAAATTAATCCATCTTTGAAACCTGGTCAATCTAAATTAAAATAGATCTAAACTAGTTAATAAACACATATCTCTTAAAGATTCAATTTCTCTGCATAATTTGGATGAGCCGTTGCCATCCCATTATTTATTTATTTGCAGAATCCGTTTCGTGTGCTTCCAGGTCCAGGGGACACAGCTCAACTCAAGCTTGTGAGTGGAATTACACCCCTAGATGCTCTGTTCATTAAAAAAGGAAGCAAATAACCGCATAAGAACCGTCGTGCAGTCGACTGTTATCTCCAGGCCGACGGAGGCCTGTCTCATTCACGATGCTTCCTCACGCCGCCAACCAATGCGGTTAGTGTTACTGGTGGATATAAGCACCAGAATCCCCACTGCTATCGCAATACCATAACTCAATCCCCACCCTGCTCATATATTTGAGCGTGTAATAGTTGATCATCACTCAAAGTCTGAGCATAGCATCTTCGTTGTTGGACCCGAAGTCGAGGTTGTTACAGTGAATTCGACCTTTGAACTCTCCCATCTTCTGGAGGATTTGACAGAGCCTTGGCTTCCTTCTGTAGTGTAAAGCCCAAGATCGTGACTATGGTTGAACAGGAAGCCGACCACAGCCACCCTGTTTTATTGGAATGATTCACAAAGGCACTGCACAATTAATGCACTTTTTTGATTCCCTGGAGGCTCGCGGGTGCAGGACCAGAGAGAAGTGCGGTGATGTCTGAAGAGATGAACGCATCACTAAAAGTACGGTGATTGTTAAAAGCATGCACGGTGAGTTATTTTAAAGTGAACTTAAAATTCACGTTTTAAAGTGAACCCAAAATATACTTTTTCTAATTTTTAAAAAGGAATTTCATAAAATTCTTTTAATGGGAGTTTAAAAGGGATTATAAGTAAGAGTAATTTTTTTGAGAGACAAGGTGTGTTCAAATTTCATTTAGTTTTTCTTTGGAAGTAATAAAGCGTGTTTCAATAATCTTAAGATTGGTAATAAAGTAAAGATTTGTAATGGAGTGATAAGGTGTATATTTTATGGGAGTGATAAAAAGATATTTTGGAGAGCTATGCTATAATAGTTTTAAATTAAAGGTTTTTTGGAAGTGTAATAAGGTGTGGTTTATTGCATGAGATGAATCTAAAGTTTAGGGAATGGAGTTGAAATTTGTGAAGCTGAATATATATATATATATTTTTTGGAGAGATAAGATATTCTTATAAAATTTGGAGTAATAAGTGAATAATTTAAAAGGGAAGTTTTTGTATTTTGAAGAAAGTTTTACTTTGAGATTGAGTTAGTATACATTTATTTTTGAAGACAAGTTGTTTCAAGGGGTTGTGAGCTTGGCATTCTCATTGTTTCATAAATTTCAATCACGATCTTCTGAAGTTGAAGGTTGATGTACTCAATTTTTAATAAATACATATTTTTGTGGTGATTGTGGCTTAAATATGCATGAAATTGAATAAGGGAATCTTAGGTACACCATAAGTATGTTTGTGATGGTTCATGCATTTTTGGATTCTTGATGTTGCTTATTTTTTGTGTCTAGTTTTTGACACTATCTTTGTAAAATGGTACACATGGAATATACAACAAATTAAAAAAATGCATTCTCTTCAAGACTCGTGTAATTAAGCATACATACGAAAACTACAAGCAATCAAGAAGCTGCAACACATAATCAAAGATATCAAGTTGTCAACATCAACAACGATTCTACAAACAATTCAACATCATTCACTCAAGACAATCAAGTTAAGAACAAACTCAAGCATTCCAAGACAAGTCTATATCAACATTCAACGACATCAACAACGAATTGTCTTTGTGTCACTTGCAAATAAACTTATTCTTTTTTTCAAGTTAGCTTGTAAGTTAATTCAAATTGAGTTGAATTGTAAGGGTGCATTCTCGGTTGAAACTGACACCCAAGCTTTGAATTGTTAAAGAGTCAATTAAGTTAAGTGAGTCCATTGTTTTCAATTGAATCTTCAAACTCATTTGAACTAGTCATTCAAATCATTGTAAGTGTTTCTCTTGGGTGGATTTTTGATAGTATTCGACAACCTTATTTTGATCAATTAAGTGAGTGTGTTCAAGAAAGTGAAAATTTCACAACATCAAGCGAGCCTGAAACTTATTGAAGTAGGCATCATGTGAGTGAATTCAATTGTAAAACAAGCGAGCGTGCAATTCAAGAAACAATAAAAACAAACATCAAGTGAGAGAATCAAGCAAATACAAAAGCAAGTGAGTGTGACAAAATTCAAGCGAGCTTTTCAAAATTCATAATGGATAAAGGATGCAAACGTCTTCAAAGTGCAGAAATGGAGATTAAAGAGTTCAAATATTGTAAGAGTTACATAACACAATTGAAATATTGGAATGGAAGTTGAAGAAAAGTCAAACCTTAATCAATCAAATGACCAGTACATTAGAAGCAATGAAAGACTTTCAAATTGAGCTCGAAGTGAAAGAAAAACTCATTCATGCACTCCAAATTAAGTTAAGTGAAAAAAAAGATTTACTTGATGCATAATGTGTAGAGAAGATAGACGTAAGTTGTGACACAAAAGACCTCATCACAATAGCAAATGAAAGTTGTGATACAAGTAATATTATTTTCTATCTATCTGATTTGTCCTGATGATGGACCCCCTTTGTGGTTTGAAACGTCGGTAGAATGAACTAGAAACTGTGGATAATCCGGAACATGAAGCTACAAAAAACTTCCACAAAGGCTTAAAATCCAACATTATTCAACATATTAATGAAGGTTGCAACAAAGACAATCTAATCAAGTAAGTTGATATAAGTTGTGACACAGATGAACTAATCAATCAAGTTGATATAAGTTGTAACACAAGTGATCTCAACCAACCAGTTGCACTTCTTAATGATGCAACAAGCAGTACCAAAGATCAAATTGATCATTTTGATGCAACATGTCAAATCGATGAACTATTAATCGCTGATGCACAATGTCGCACAAAAGATTTAATAAATCAAGGACAAGATGTTAGTAGCAACAATAAGTATGAAGAACCACAATAGTGTTGGGTTGTGTTATATTCTTTCCACGACTAACCTACGTAGTGAATCGGGGGGTTAGAGAGGGGGGGTGAAAGCCCCCCCTTCGTTGCGCCAATTGTGCAGCGGGGGGTCACAGGGGGTTTAATGGGGGGTAGCCCCCTTCTACGTGGTCCAGGGCAGCGCCCTGGGAAAATTATTTTTGGACCCTATATTAGGTTGGGAAAACCTACCTATGGTTTTTCAGTCCATGGTTTTGGACGCGATGGTTTTTGGTCCATGGTATTGGATGCTTCGGTATGTATATATATGTATTGTAACATTGAAAGGAATACAATGAAAAATCAAGCTAGTAGTCCTTGTTTTTGGATCCAGGGGAAAATATCTGTGCATATGTGTTATGATGTTGCATTGTTTATTTTCTGTGTATTAGAATTCATATCCAGGTAATTTCTATACGTGGTTAAAACCTACCTTTGGTATCAGAGCTGTTTTCGCTTCAAGGGGATGCCTTTGTTGCTGAGGGGTTTTGCTTGAGCCTGTGGTAGACCCTATTCAGTGGGAGATCTACGAGATCGATTCTGGTGGTAAAAGAAGATGGCGAGCAATGGAAAGATAGAGATCGAGAAATTTAATGGTCAGAGTTTTTAGTTGTGGAAACTCAATATGGAGGATCTGTTGGTGGATAAAGATCAGTGGATCATGGTAGATCCAGGTAGTAAACCAATGGGATTGTCTGATGAAGAATGGGAGAAGTTGAATCGGAAGGTAAAGAGCACAATATGATTGTGTGTCTCAGATTCAATATTGTTGAATGTATTATGAGAAGCTACAGTGAAGGCTTTGTGGGACAAGTTAGAGAATTTGTACCAATCTAAGTCTCTGGTGAATAAACTATTCTTGTGGAAAAAGTTGTATAACCTGAGGATGAAAGATGGAGACTTACTGACAAATCATCTGAACGCATTTAATATTGTGGTAAGTCAACTAGCATCTATTGATATTAAAATTTCAGATGAAGATAAGTGCATCAGTTTATTGTGTTCTTTACCAGATTCGTGGGATAGTCTAGTTATTGCAATAGGTAGCAATGCAACTGCCTTGCAGTTTGATGAAATAGTCTCAGCCTTGCTGACGGAGGAGATAAGATGGAAAAATATGGAGAGCTAGAATGGGGATGCATTGTCTATATGAGGACAGTCCTAGAATAGAAACAAAAATAAGTCATCGAATGGGAGATCTAAATCTCCAAGAAAACCTGTAAAGGTGGTGTGCTGGAAATGCAGAAAGGAAGGGCACTTCAAAAGGGACTGTAAATCTAAAGCTTCTAATAAAGGAAAGGGATCTGATGATGCTCTATATGTAGAGGTGAAAACCACCTCAGATGAAGGTGGGGATGTGCACTTGGCTTCTTCAGGCACACATGTTGATCAGGAGCTCAGAACCAAGTGTCGTAAAATGGTAAAAAATGAAAGTGCTCAGAACTCATTTGAACCTAAACGACTAGATAGAGCTCGTCTTCCTGATTCCGGTGCCGTAAACGATTCGAACAACAGTCACCGTATGAGAAAGTTATGCCAAAAACAAAATCGCCCAATGACTCTTAATTTTTGAATTAAAAAAAAAGAATATTCCATAGAATATTCCTTGAAATATTCCAAGGAATATTCTTTTTAGGCAGCGAATCATAAGCTGCCACGTGGCAGGCCCAGAGACAGCCATGTGGCTTAGATGATGTCAGCCGGCGGTATGTGCTTTGTTTAAAATTTTGGTGCTTGTGAGGTTCGATCCCACGACCTCCGGGACAACAATCCTATGCCTTGCTATTGATCCAGAACTGTGAGTCTTGTTATGTTGGCGGCATAAACTTATTTTAAACTTTGATTTTGTGTAGGGCGGGAAATAAATGGGGCCAACCCCTATACACGTGACCTCCCGCCCGGAACCATGGGCTCCGTTCAAACCGCCGATGCTATGTGATCAGGAGCTCGGGACCAAGTGTCTTAAAATGGTAAAAAATAAAAGTGCTCAGTACTCGTTCGAACCTGAACGACTGGATAGAGCTCGTCTTCCTGATTCTAGCGCTGCAAACGGTTCTTGTCCAGTGAATGCCCCTACAGTCTATCTCTGTATAAGAAATAAGGAGTTTTCACATTTTCAGAGGTCACTTGGAGTGTATAACTCACATTTGAAATTATGGGAAATGGATACCTTGCACCCTTAAACAAGTACATTCCATTTTCAAATCAGATGGTATCAGAGCTCGGGTTGAGCATTTGTTTGTGCAAAAGGTGTTAAAGGAGTGTAAGAGATTGACTATTTTATTTGTTGCAAATGGTTGCTTGAATAAGAAGGGGTTTTTTGTTTGACATTTGGTTAAAGCTTGTCATTTGATTGAAAGCTTTGAGAACTCTTATTTGGAAGTTTCTTTTGTTTAATTGACCATTTACATAATGTCAACTTCTTCCACAAGTGAAGTTTCCTCCTTCACAAAATTCTTCAATGATGACATGAAGAATGAGTTCATTAAGTTGAAGGACATGGTGCAGATTCTCATTGAGGATCAAAGAGAAAGTGTTAAGCTTCATGCACAATTTTTGGCTATGAAGGATGAGAAGGAAAAAATTCTCCAAAGACTGCATGACATGGAGAAACAACTCCTTCAAGCTCAAGAATCTTTGTCCAAGAAAATGCATGAGGATGAGGTAAATCATTCAAACTTGTCTTCAATTTCCTCAATTGATATGTGTGTTGGTTCTTTTGAGAAACATACCAAAGGCGTAAGGTCCAAGCTGATGTCCAAAATGGGATATGAAGGAAAAGGATTGGGAAAACATGCACAAGGTATAGTTGAGCCAATAATGGTTGAGGTAAGGCCTAAGAATTTGGGTCTTGGCTATGGACAATCTTATGGAGAAAGTTCCAAAGCAACCATGAAGGCAATTGAAACAATTCCTAGAAGGAGTTTCATTTCAAGTTCCCTACCTCAAGTTGGTAAAGATTGTATTCTTGGGAAATGCAATAGTTTGAAACATACCTTGCAAGAAGAAGGTGTGCATAAGCATGCCCTTGAAAAAGAGAATTGTGAAAGCTCTAAAACCAGTGAAGGGATTAATGGTGTTCCAAAGGGAGCCACTTCTCAGTTTGATTCACCTCCTCATGAAGACAATAAAGGTTAAAGAGAAAGGTATAAATATGATTTCAATCATATTTCCTTTGATCATGTAAAGCATGGTAAATTTCCACATAGATATGGGAAAAGAATTGCATGTTCCTTTTGTGGTTTGGATAACCATAATGTTTCTAGATGTTGGAAGAGAATGGCCACATACAGGAAACTTTTGAAGGAAAGGAGGTAAGAAGCCAAAGTTCCATTAAACAATGCAAATCATGCTATCAAGAAGATGAACATGTGTTGCACTTTTTGCCATAAGCATGGACATACTGTTGAAAAGTGTTGGACTTTGAATCCAACAATGCTTGCACGAAAATTGAAGAAATTGGAGAAAGAGTATGGCAAGAATGGGAAGGAAGTTTCCATCATTGATATGTGTCAAGATGACACACATGTTGATATCGAAGTGCAGCTAAAGGAAGCGCCTTTCAAATGGTTGGTAAGGAATGGTTAGAATTCTTATCCAATTAAAGTTGCATGTCTTTTGATTGAATGCATTTCTTTGTTAAGGGAATGCAAGTGGCACAATGGAAAAGCTGAGTCTGAGACTCACTCTATCATAGCGAAATTTATATTCATTTCAGCTTTGAAATTACATGTACAAGTGATCGAGGATATTGTACTTTGATTGTACTTAAGAGAAAGTTGAAAGATAAACTGCATGCATGAGAATGATATGCATGAGCATAGGGATCATGATGATTTCCTTGTATTTTAAACATGTATGTATGATTAACTTGAAGGGTTGATTACTTTGTTTTTAACATGCATGTAATGTAATATTGACTTGGAAAAATTTAATTTGATCTCCAAGATTGTAAAGAGGAGAAATGATGAAGTGTTTCATCTTTGTAAAAGCCTTCTCATTTGGGAGGCAGCTATTCTCCTGGAGCGGAGGTGCCATGGATGGCATCGTGATAGTTGGTAAGACCTCATGTTCAGAGGAATATTTCAGCTCATATATCAGGAAGTTTCATTGCTGGTTCCTGCAATTTTAGATTTTTCTGGCGAAATAACTTGGTCGGGATTCGACGAGTACTTGGTTTATGCAACAACATTTGCCATGACGACAGTTGATAAGGCAGGACATTTTGGCATCAGTATGCTCTTTTGGCTGAACGGAAGAGGATATTTCTGTTCCTCAAGTGATGTACAGTTCAGTTCAGAGATTCAATAAGCTTTTGGGGACCAAAATCCTTCTCATTTGGGAGGTGTGATTAGGAGCTCAGGACCAAGTGTCGTAAAATGGTCAAAAATGAAAGTGCTCAGAACTCATGTGAACCTAAACGAATGGATAGATCTCGTCTTCCTAATTCTGGCGCCGTAAATGGTTAGAAAAATGGTCGCCGTATGAGAATGTTATGCCAAAAACAAAATCGCCCAATGACTCTTAATTTTTGAATTAAAAAAAAAATTAAAAAAACAATATTCCATAGAATATTCCTTGGAATATTCTAGGGAATATTCCTTGGAATATTCTAGGGAATATTCCTTTGAATATTTTAGGGAATATTCCTTGGAATATTCTTTTTGGGCAGCGAATCAGAAGCTACCACGTGGCAGGCCCGAAGGCAGCAACGTGGCTTAGATGACGTTAGACGGTGGTATGTGCTTTGTTTAAAATTTTGGTGCTTGTGAGGTTCGATCCCATGACCTCTAGGACAACAATCCTATGCCTTACCATTGAACCAGAACTGTGAGTCTTATTATGTGGGCGGCATAAACTTATTTTAAAGTTTGAATTTGTGTAGGGTGGGAAATAAATGGGGCCAGCCCCTAAGGGTTAGCCCCCATAGACATGACCTCCCGCTCGGAACCATTGGCTCCGTTCAAACCTCCGGCGTAATATTCCAACCGCCACCGTTTAATGTTGAACGGGTTCACATGCGGGTTAAACGGTTAGTTAACACGCAGTTTCATTCACCATACAGCTAAGGGCTTGGCTCAAACTCCGAGGCACCTAACCACCGCCACATAAATTCGGTCACATGCAGTTTGTAACTAACGGTTAGTGGTTGAGATGGCGGAGTTTTTGGTGGAGCGCAAAAATAGACGGGCCCTCCATATTTGGCGGGCCTATTTGGCCGTAACTAAAAGTCTAACTGGAGTTTTTCAAGGGCAACTGACAGTTGGGAGTAAATGGCCATAACTTTGGCTAGGAAAGTCCTTTTTGGACAATTTTGTTTTTTTGATTTTGGGTCTCTTCAACCTTCTGAAGCTATTGGCATAGGTTTCACAGTCATCTGAGGTCATTTGTAGGTGTTTTAGCTTCGTGGAAGTTCCAAGAGCCACTAGGGCCAAATCAGTTTGGGAGCTGCATTGGATATTGTGCAGCCATTGAATGTGGAACAAAGGTCATTCTTGAAGGTTTTCAGCATTTTGAATCCATTTCTACAGCTTGTTTTTCCTGTTGGGGCATTATTTTAACTGTTTAGCTTTAGGGAAGCTTTCAGGGCCACTAGGGCCATTTCAGTGCTTGAGTTGTTTGGGGTCTGTGTTCATCCATTTTTGGTGATTCAAAAGCCTATGTCTGCTATCTTCGACCTTCTGAGTCTAATGGTAGAGGTTTCAGAACCAATTGAGGTCATCTTCACCTTGAAATTCTCCATGCAATTTTAAAGGGCCACTAGGGCCAATTGGGGAAAGTACTGCATAAGGTACAATTTCATTGTTTAGTGCTTGGGAAAGAGCATGTTTAGCTAATTCCTATCTTCTGATTCTCTATTTACAGTCAGATACGTCTTTTGAGACACTCATATTGTTGTATTAGCCTTTGTAGCATTTTTAATACAAGAGGACAAGCCTAGTTGGAGAGGCTTCGTCCAGCAGATGTAGCCTAAAAGGGGTGAACTGCTTTATCATTTTGATGTCTTTATTTGTTGAAGATGATATGTGAAACAAAACTAATATAAAGTGTTAAACAATAGATATACATAACTTGCATACACACATAATCACCTATTCAGTTGCAGAAATTTATTTGTCTTATTCCGCAAGACGTCAAACTTCATATATGTGTATGTCAAAGACTTCTAAGTGTTTACTTTGTTATTTCTTTAGGCAGAGCATGTAGAGGGCCAGGTAGCCTCTGGAACTCGTCCTCTTTATAGAGGTGACATTTCCAGTGAATGCCCCTACAGTCTATCTCTGTATAAGAAATAAGGAGTTTTCACATTTTCAAAGCTCACTTGGAGTGTATAACTCACATTTGAAATTATGGGAAACGGATACCTTGCACCCTTAAACAAGTACATTCCATTTTCAGATCACATGTAGATCATGAGGCATGGTTGATTGACTCAGGTGCATCCTTTCACTTCACTCCCCATAGAGAGTGGTTTTGCGAGTATGAGAAATACGATGGTAGTGATGTCTTCTTAGGGGATGATAGGAAGGCTAGAATCGTTGGTCGCAAAAAAGTAAAGTTGAAGTTGCAAGGTGGAAGGGTTAGAACACTTCCAGGTGTTCTACATATTCCTGCATTGGCTAGAAATTGATTTCTGTAAGCAGCTGGGTGATGCAGGTTTGAAAGACAGTGTCGAGAAAGATCCTGCAAATGGTTGGGAGAACTGGTATTTGCGGGAGTCGGATTGGAACTCGTACAAGCTGCAATTTATGGGTTGTTTGTTGATGGTTTGAAACAGTTTGTGGTTCCTGAAAGTGAACTGAAATCTTGGTCTTTGGATGGAGACCTGTTGTTGCATCAAGGTTGGACATATGGGAGAATGGCCTTGAGTACTTCATTGTTAGGTATGTAGAAGGTATGAGTAATAGCTCTCTGGATTTTGTTTTTGTGAAATTGTGTATACGGGAGCAGAATCATGGAGTTTCCCTCTAGTAGTGAGGGCGAAACAAATATTAGAGCTTGTGCACAGTGATGTGTTTGGACCTGTGAAGGTTCCATCACTAGGTAAGTCTGTGTAATATGTATCATTTATAAATGACTTCTCAAGGAATACATGGATATATTTTCTTAAGAAGAAATCTGAATTCTTTGACATGTTTAAAGAATTTAAAGATCTGGTGGAAAACCAGACAGAGAAGAAGATAAATCTGTTGAGGATAGATAACAATGGAGAGATTTTCAGTAAGGAATTAGAAGAATTCTGTAAGAAGTGTGGTATAGCACGACAGAAGACTACTCCATATACACCTCAGCAAAATGGAGTTGCAGAAAGAATGAACAAGATATTGATGGAAATGGAAAGAAGCATGCTCAGTGGTGCCAGGTTAGGATAGGAATTCTAGGCAGAGACGGTGGAGACAGCAGGTTACCTGGTCAACAAATCACCTTCATCAGCGTTGGAGGATAAGACTCCACAAGAGGTATGGACTAGTAAGAAACCCCCTCTTTCACATATGAGGGTATTTGGATGTGATGCATATGTATATGTTCCAAAGGAGAAAAAAACCAAGTTGGATAGTAAATTTGAAAAGTGCATCTTTGTTGGGTATAAGGATGGTTTGAAGGGTTATAAGCTTTGGAACCCAAAAACAAGGAAGGTTGTGTACAACCGAGATGTGATGTTCAGAGAGGTGAAATATGCTATTAAACATGAAGTCCAACCAAAGAAACTGTAGAAGATAGAGTTTGAGTTAAAGGAGGAAGAATCAGACTCTACAGTAGAGGAGGAATCAGAAGATGAAGAGCCACAAACTTCGAGTGTAAGAAGATCAGTTCGAGAAAGAAGGTAGCCAGAATGGTATAGTCCATCTACTTTTTGTTCAAAATTTTCTTTATCTATTACTCATGATGATCCTAGAACTGTGAAGGAAGCAGTAGATTCAGAGGATAGAAAACTCTGGAAAGAGGCCATGGTTGATGAAATAGCATCTTTGCACAAAAATGAGGCTTGGGATCTGGTGGAGTTGTCGGCTGGAAGGAAACCCATTGGAAGAAAATGAGTGTTCAAGAAGAAGACAAATGTAGAAGGAAAGGTGGAGAAATAAAAAAGTCGGTTGGTAGCAAAAGGTTATTCCCAAGTGCCAGGAATTGATTTTGGTGATATTTTTTCTCCTGTTGCCAAGGTAACTTCTATTAGGTTACTTTTATCTGGTGCTGCTACTTTGATTTTGAGGTAGAACAAATGGATGTCAAGACATCATTTCTTCACGAGGATCTGGAAGAGGAGATCTACATGAAGCAACCTGAAGGCTTTGCAGTGAAGGGTAAGAAAGAATTGGTATGCAAGTTAAAGAAGTCTCTGTATGGGTTAAAATAGTCACCAAAGATGTGGTATTAGAAATTTGATACATTTATATGGGGACTTGGCTTCACCAGAAGCAAAGCAGATCACTATGTGTATTTTAAATTAATTGGTGACCATGTTATTTATCTAGTATTGTATGTGGATGATATGTTGTTGGTTGGAAATGACAAAGAAATTATCCAAGATTTGAAGATCCAATTGTCCTCCAATTTCGACATGAAATATTTTGGTGTTGCAAACTATATTTTGGGCAGGGAAATTAAAAGAGACCGGGAAAAGAGGAAGATTTGGTTAAACAAGAGGAAGTATGTTGAGACAAAAATACAAAGATTTAATATGCATAATAGTAAACCGGTGAAGGTTCCTATTCACGTAGGTGTAAAGTTATCTGTTGAATAGTGTCCCAAGACCCAAGAAGAGGAAGAGGATATGTCCCATGTTCCATATGCAATTGCAGTTGGTAGCCTGATGTATGCAATGGTATATACTAGACCATACATTGCACATGCAATGGGAGTATTGAGTAGGTTTATGTCAAAACTAGGGAAGGAGCATTGGACAACAATGAAGTGGGTTTTCAGGTATTTGCATGGCACTAGTGATTATGGTTTGTGCTACCAAGGAAGACCAGGATTGGACAGAGTGTTGGATATTCATGGCTTTGTTGATGCAGACTGGGCTGGAGATCTGGATTAGAGAAGGTCTACAAGTGGGTATATGTTTAACCTATTTGGAGGTGCAATCAGTTGGATGAGTAAGAAACAATCTGTAATGGTACTATCAACTACAGAGGTAGAATACATGACAGCCACTCATGCAAGTAAAGAAGCAGTTTGGTTGCAGAGATTGTATTGAAGTATGGGGTTAGTACAGGGAGCTATAAGGATAGGTTGTGACAGCCAAAGTGCAATTTTCTTGGCAAAGAACCCTGCTTATCATTTAAGGACAAAGCACATTGATGCTCAGTATCACTTTATGACAGATATGATAGAAGACAAAAAGGTGTTGCTGGTAAAGGTGGACACTTTGAAGAATACTGCAGATGCATTGACAAAATCTGTGAGCTTTGAGAAGTTTTCCTGGTGTAGAGAAACAATGGGCATTTCAGGGCTGGAAAAATGACTAAGCTGTCCTGTGGCCCCCTGTGGAAAGAAAACAACAAGTGGGAGAATGTTGGGGTGTGTTATATTCTTTTC
>APFE031752019.1:0-51300 GCA_000404065.3 Pinus taeda | reverse complement strand
AATAATTAAATTAATTAAAATCAAGAAAGTTGGATTTAATCCTACCTTTCTAGATTGAGTTTGTTCCTCATGGTTAGGAGTCAATTTAGGCCTAGTTGATTGTGATATTCTCTCCAACTAGTTAGGCTCCTAGATTACTGTTTGGTTGAGAGATTTTCTCAACCATAGTGTCCAAGATAGATGCATTATCTTGAGACAAATTCTCCTCATGTATTTATATGTATCATAAAAATTATTTTAATAATGCGAATGTGAGGAATACATCAAGGCTCTCAGGCCTTTTCCACCATGTCTGTTTTTTTTATGTCTCTGATATTTTTATATATGCTTATTTGATCTCCTTCAATGAAATGAGCATATAGTTATAAGACCTTTTATATACATGTGCCTACTTAAGAGAAGTAAGATGGGTTCCCCTATATTAATGAGTTAATGTAGGCTAAGGTTGGAAATTTTTTTAATAAGTGAAGATGATTCACCTAGGAAAACTTTATAATTTCCTAAGGGGTGAAAAGGGGGACATATCCTAGGCTAGTGAAAAGTAACTTTAATTTTATAAAGTGAAAGTTTCCTAAAGTGACTTAATAAAATATTGAAAGGGTAAAATAGCAACAAAAATGGTCACTCAATTATAAAAACTGAAAAGTGAGGAATCTCCCCTCATTCTTTCACATGCATTTTGAGAAAAGAAAGCTCATGGTGAGTTTTTGGGGAGAATCTTAGGGTTTTGGAAACCCTAGCCACCATTGTTAGCTTCGATGTTGAAACTTGATACTTAGTTGGTATTGAGTGTAGAATAACATAGATTTCATCATTGGGATTCAAAGTTAAAGATGTTTTTAGAAGATATTGAGGTAAATAGGTATTATCAGTTGATTTTATTTATTGATATTGTGTTTTCTATATATCTTCTCACTTGTGGAGATTCAAGCTATTTCCAAGGAATACATTGCCAATGAAGAGGCCCATACTTTGCTATACTTCAATGGGTCAAAGTTCAGGGATATAAGACCTAGTTATTTCATTCAAAGGGGTCATACAATATGGTTATTTGAGGTCGAAGTTCCAAACAAAAGAGTTCGAGTTTCATTCTATCTAGAGGGCCAAGTTACTTTTTTTTCCTCTTGGTTGAGTTCACACCATAAAAAGGGTTGATTTTATTACTATAGAGTAGACACATTCCTCTTGTATGCCACTATGTAAATGCACTCAATAAGGGACCGAGTTTGAAGATATTTCTCAATTATTTGGACACAAAGATCAATATTCTTACTCTTATGCATATTTATCAATCCATTGGTCACACATTTCTAGGAATGCGGTGAGTTTTATGGGACTGGTTTGATTGTTGATTCATAATGAAAGAACAATTATGGGATTTCTCTCTTGGAGTCGTCACTGTTCAATAAACTCAGAGATTAGAATTATTTAGAAGACTTCCTAGCTAAGCCATCTATCCCAGATTCTATTGTGTGTTGTTTTTTCCAAGTTGTAATTCTGTTATGTGTGTAATAAAAGGCTGAATGTTGTTGGACCTGTGCTATATAAATACAGACTAATATTTAATAAATGAAAGTGAATTTTATATTTTGTCTTGTGATGTTCATCTCTCCTAATTTTCTTGTTTCTATTCACTGTGTTTTGGGACCATCATTTGAGTAGAATTAATTTATGGTGTACCATTGTTTAGGAATGGAATTATTCAAATACACTTACAACAATACATTCATAACATGTTTGAAAAAATCCCTTATTGAAAAGGATCATTGAAAACTTAGAAAAAATGTGATAATTTCGGGGAATTTCTAAATAGGAATTCTTACAGTGGTATCAGAGCATGTTCTTGGAAAATTTTGGGGTCTAAGGATACATTATCAGTGATTTAATGAGTGGTGAATATCATCCTTACATCACTTAAAAAAACATTGCAAAACTATATAGCCCACCCCTATCCAAGAGGAGGAAAATATTTTAGAAATAGAAGAAGAAACCCTTAGTAAGCAAAAAGGGGTGGAAGAGTCACTCAAGAGAGAAAATCAAGAAAAGGTGGATAAGGAGGCTCAAGCATTTAACAAATTTATTAGTGCACTGAAGGATTTGACCAAGGACCAAAAGGATATGGTCAGTTTGATCTGAGTAATATCAAACAAGGGGACTTCCATCAAAAAGGATCTTGCAAATGGAGAAGGGTCTAACGGTGTGTTGACGGTGCTAGATACCGCCAACATACATGGGATCTCCCTAATATGAGGATCCAATTATACCTCATGTCATTTGGTGTAGGAATCCCATCCAAAAATATGACCTTACCATTTACCTCAATATATGCCTTGGCTTAAACAATTAGCAAGAGAGAGAAGCACACGTGCTTTTGAATAAGCAAGAGAGTGTGCCCTATGGAACATTCAATTTTTTATGTGTTAAGATTATTTCACCATGAGGGAGAAAAGGTGAGCCTCTAAAAGATAATTAATATTAATAATCTAGTGGAGACATATGTACAAAACGGAAAGAATCATTGGACATCAAGTGAAATAGCTCACATAGATGCCATGATCATTAAATCATTACAACACATTCCAATAGGTTTAACACCCAAGTCACCGAAATAGTTCAATTACTCTAGTACATGTGAAAGAAAACGTGAATCACAAACATTAGAAGAATAATATTAAAAAATCCATAATCCATGCATGAAAATGTGTATGCCAAAAGGATTTAAGTATTAAGAAAAAGTTCCAAGATACATAAGTACAACGAACACCACTAGCTCTAGTAGTGACCATTAGAGGCACTACTTTCTCCCCAAAAGTAATATATATATCTCTCTAATGCCTATGGAAGAAGCCAAGGTTAAAATTCCCTTTGCTTGAGAAATTAGAACCCTTTTATAAGTTGAGGCATGACTTTCCATATCCCCATAAAGGAAGACTTGGTTCTTTAGGGTGCAACTTGGAACAAGGAAGGGGAAATATGCTTTAGGAGTGAGATTTAGACTCTTGGACGGCGCAGGGGGCACTTCTAAACAAAGAAGGATTCTTGATAAAGGATTAGGAGTATTCTCATGTGCTCCTTGTCTTAATGGATTCACTTTGCAACCAAAATTTGTTTAAGCTTGGAAGACAAAACAAGGGACAAACACAATGAGTTTTGACATAAAATCATGTGTGATAGATACCAACTCCTAAATAAAATATAGACAAGCTTGAACAATGATAAATAGACATAAAAACGCCACTTTACATACATTTCCCAAGAACAATAAATAAAGTGTGTGATATTGCAACCAGAAAGTATCGTTTTACAACAACAAAGGTGTTAGGACCATGAAATACATTGGAGATATTCTAATCAACACAATGACACATCAAGATGATCAAAAACACTTGAAACATATAGAATTATTTGAAATGACACTTGATGACCAAGGAGACACTAGATATGATGATGAAGTAAGCTCCAAAATTTGAATGTATTGAAATTGTGGAGGGTTTTGTAGCAACGAAAACACTTGGTGACACACTGAGCAAGTTTTAGCTTCTCTGTATCGGAATATATTTTTAGTTAAAAGGTCAATCCTCCAGGTAGTATGAATTCACCAATTATATTACCTTTACTTCCCCCTTTCGACCTGGTTAGATACATAGTACCTCCCTTTCCTACACTTGGTTCAACACACAAAATATATGCCATATCACAATTGTTTCAATCTAGGAAAGGGTGATATGTTTAGCGAGTTTATGATATTCAAAGTATGAGTTTTCATCTCTAGTGTTGCTTTGCTACTAGCAGGCCTGAACAGTACCTCCATGGAGTCACCACTGCCAATGAGCCTATACAATACCCCAACAAAGTCACTTACTTACCTCCCTGCACATGAATCCTTTCTCTTCTTTCAACATTTATTTATTTATTTAATAGGACTATGCTTGGACACTTATTATTTTCAACGGGAGGAAGAGGGATCTTGACTTATTGATAACAAATGAGGTTTCCATTTTAGAGAAGTATTTATATAACCTCTTATATTGATTTGCTCACTTTAGATTTCTCCCTTATCTTTTCTCTACTAGATTGGATAATCATGTAACACACAAGTAGACATACACCAAGTTGAAGAGTTTGGATACTAAAATATATGTGGATCTAATAGAAACTACATGTCCAATACATGTAGTTGCTTTAGCTGTTGCAGGTTCATTTGTTTCTTCTATTTGCTCAGACTGCTCATTTTCTAGTAATTTAGTATCTATAATGTGTGTGTCCAGAGCATTCATGTTGTGGTTCTGCTATGGGCACGTTTTCTAGGAATGTCATTCCTGGTGAAAGAACAATAGTTATCCATGCCTATACTTTCAATATTTAACACAAAAATTGAACTATGGCAAAACTTAGCTGGATGATCGTTGATGTTGTTGTTGTTATTCCTTCTGAATGGAAAATAATTTGGGGGCTTGCTACTAGTAGGAGTCTTGCTTGACCTTCTGTTTAATCCTGAAACTTCATTATTGAGTGCGTTTAATGTCCTCGTCAAGCTTTCAATATCTACAGAATCCTTTTCTTTAGCCTTACTTGAAGAAGGATGAAATGTCCTGCCAGTGTCTTTGGAGTCTTTAGATTCATCATTGTCAGTAATAATTCCAATAGCATGCAAGTATTCCTCCACAATGATTTCTTCTGCAAAGTTTAGAGCCAATGTCTCCTTTGCATCTTGTTTAAAAAAAGAGGAAATTTTTGTGGGCAAGGCAACTGTATAATAATCAATAGTGCTAGAGCTGTGAGGTTACGTGCCCAAGGGAAACGTGTTCAGTATGCGGTTGAAATTTTTATTGAAGTCTTTAAGTTTCTCCCTTTCCCCCATCTTGATGTTCCTAAGCTCTTTTAATAACATGAGAGGAGTCTTGTCATCAATGAATTTCTCCAAAAACAATTTCTTAAACTCTCTCCAAGCATGGACCGAATTAACACACATACTATGGTACCATGCTGCTACTCTACCTTCAAATGTAAAAGGAAAAAACCTACAAGAAAAATTATCACATTGCACCTCTAACATTCGTATATGCATGTAGAAATCATCAATATAATCTTTTGCCTTAGTCTTCTTGTTTGGATAAAACTTTGATAACAACTTCTCTGGATGTTTGGGCATTTTATGAAGGTTATTATTGGGTCTCCAAAACATCATTCATTTTACCATCTTTTCTTTTCACTTTGCTTCATAATTTTCCATATTTCACAGCTCCATACTATGCACTAAGACCATTCTCATAATCAAATATAGGTTTAGACACATTATTTTCCAATATTTATTTCGGTATTTTATGTGAATTTATGGTTAAATATTAGAAAAATAACATGTATTCACTTATATATAAAAGTTGGATGAGTTTTGTGATGTGTGCAGGCACATTTGAAGATTCCAGGACATTCATATTTGTCCTCTAAGTCTCAAACTCGAATTTCCTCTTCAAACTCTTGAAGGTTTGAGATCATTGGTCAAACACATTTTGTGGAGAAGGATCATGGAAGTTTCATAAGTGTCTCCTATCAAAGCTAGGAGAAATTTGTGATAGGATATGAAGAGATTATAATTTCTAGATGTCAACACATGGTTGTAACCACATGATATATTTGTGGATCTAGGAGAGATTTATTGATCTACATTTATGAATTAGTTATCTTAGTTTTTGTATAAATAGGAGTACCTTCTCCTCTCAAAGGGTGTGAAAAGCTTGGGAGATATAGTCATGTTTGAATGTAGAGTTTTGGATGTTAAGGATTGAAACTATGCTTATGATTGATGTAATGAATACCATTGTAATTCACTTTGATATGGCTGTGCATTTACGATGAAATATGGTGTTTGATCAGTTTTATGAACTTTCCACCTCTTATGTACTTCATGATGGCCACTTGATGATCATGAATGTATTTTAGTGTTTATTTTTCACAAGATATATTGATTTCTTTTCCTGTAATGTTTATTTCAATTATTTTGATTAGATTCTTTGTTGCTAATTCCATTCATGTTCTTTTGCAGGTCAAGCATTATTGTTTTGATTCCATAGATTCATTTCTTTTATTTTTTTTGTTTTTAGATTCATAGATAGTCAGGAATGATTCTAATTTGATAATGCACACATTAGTAATTTCAATTGATATCTCATTACTTTCACAATAGGCTTCCTTTAAATTTCATAGTTTAATAATTCAATGCTTTCTTAGTATATGATTTGAGATTAAATTTAATTTCAAGTATTAGAATAGATTTACTTTCCTATTGATAAGATATATTTACTTTCATGTCAGTACAATCGACTTATTTACATGTCAATAGAGTAAGTTTATTTTCATGTCAATTGTCATTTCAATTTCATAGATTAAAATATTGCTTTCTAAGTTTTGAATTTGAGACTTTTGAAAAAGAAAGTATGTGCATACTCATCTTAGACATTTTTCATGAGTAAATTTTATTTCAGCCTTGCAATTTCTTTCAATAGAACAAAATTTCCTTTTTGAAATTCAAAGTTGATTCCTAGTATATACAATGCAAGTGTAATTCGCAAGTTCGCGAACTCGCGTTTTGAAAATTTAATGATAAGTAATTTAAGTAACAGTTAAATTACCCAACAGTTATCCGGAAGAGAAAGAGGTCCTTGGGCCATCCAATCCAGGTCTTGATCGACCATGTCTTCTTTTATTGGCTCCTCCTCATTTTCAGAATCTAATGAGCCTTCTCCTTTATCGTTTAAATTGTCATTAAAACCAAAATTAGCTCCTGGTTGTTCTTCATTAGAAAGAACAATGTCTTCCTTATACTATTGGTGAGTGGGTGAAAGTGTCTATTATTAAATGTGTCTTCTGAAGACTGCTAATTCCTCAAGAGTGGCGAAAACCAAACCTTCCATTGATGCAACCAATACATTAGTACGATATGTTTCTTTCTTCTTAGTATGATGCAGAAGTCAATAAGGAGTAAACCGATAGATTTTCCAAACCCATGTGTTATAAGTTGAATCACCCAGAGTTTTTCATAAGTAACCTCATAAGGCAAATCTAGACTAGACTGATAAGACCCTCCTACTTCAGAAATAGGAGTTGGAATTGTGCTCGGAATATTATCGCCTTGTCCAAAAGATGAATGATTGGGATGTGTAGATTTATTAGCCATAAAATATTGATTTCCCTTCTTTTAGCACCAGAACATTGATGGTGCTAGATATCACCAAAATATAGGTGATCTCCTCAATATTAGGTCCCAATTATACCTCACACTGTTTGGTGTAGGAATCCCATATGAAAATATGACCCGACTTCCATTTACTTAAAGATATGCCTTGGCTTAAGAAGTTAGCATGAGAGAGAACCACACATGTGATTTTGAATGAGAAAGAGAGTGTTCCTTGTGGAATGTTCAGTTATCGATGTATCAAGGTTCTTTCATTGCCAGGAAGAAAAGGTGAGTCTGTAAAAGATAAGTAATAGTACTAATCTAGTGGGAGAAAAAGTACATAAGAGAAAGAATCGTTGCACATCCAGAAAATAGTTCACATAGATGTCATGATCATTAAATAATTACAACACATTTCTAATAAGTTTACCACGCAAGTCACTAAAATAGTTCAATTTCTCTAGTATATGTGAAAGCCAACATGAATCACAAACATTAGAAGAATAGTCTTAAAATATCCACGAACAATGCATGAAAATGTGTTGGCCAAAAGGCTTCAAGTATTAAGAAAAAATTCCAAGATACATAAGTATAATGAACAAGAATGTTGCAACTACCGAGGCTACCGACTTAAATTATAAACCCGGGGTTCATACAAACTTAAGAGGTGCCGACACTATATGTGCAGCATGCAATGTGCCATTCTTTCATTGATATGATGTAATGGAGTGAATGTCATGAAATCAAAGCCTAAACTAATTGCAAAAATGGAAATGTTACTCTATTTGCAAGAAAAGGAAATGTTGCTTTCTCAAATGTAAATGCTAATCCTAATTGCCGAAATGTAAAGGATATACTAGCAAAAATGTAAACCTTAAGCAACTTGCACAATGTAAATGTTGCAGTGAAAGGAAACCTAGTCTATGGAATGGAAATAAGAGGGCATGGAATATAAACCCTAGATTAAGAATCAAGAAAAAAAACTAATTTAAATTTCATGAAGGAAAGAGAATGTAATTAACCACTACTTCCAAATAAGTTAGATCCATTGTTAGATTTCATTAGATACTTCATGTGGCAATCAGTATTGTGCTATACAATTCATAAATCTGCGGTCCACAAACCCAAATTGTTGAGATGTGTTACAAGGGTAAAAAGGCAAGTCCTAAGTGGTATTTAGTCTTCCTCAATCATGGTTTTATAGACTAGGGGTTATTATTCAAGGCTAAGAAGAAAAAATTAATCTTTTGGAGAAAATCTGGCCAAGTTTACATGGTGCTACAAGACTGCTACTCCTCGAGGTAAATTTCCAAGTACCTAAGAAAATAAAATGAAAATGAGACGAGATTTATTTATTTATTATTAATTAGCATGTCCTATGACTCCATTCCAAGTGGAATCACTCAAAAATACACTTGTTAACGTGTGCTAAAAAACAACAGAAAGTTACTATTCTACAAACCAAAAATTCAAGAATTAGTGAGCAAGTTAACCTATCAAATGCCTAACTTGGTCAAGTGAAAATGCTATGGGATAAATTTTTCTATTAACTTGAATGATTTTATGAATCAATAAAAGTTAATCAACTCAAATGAAGCTCATTAACACATTCTCAAAAATAACGTTCTAAAAAATAACAAAAAATTACTTCTATGTTGCAACAAAAGAATTCCAAAAATTCTAGATTTGTGAACTAGTAAACCAATCCAAGTAGCTCAATGATGAATATGAATTTTCAAAGTTGTTCTAAGGATAAATCATGATTTTTATTCTATAAATAAAATTCAAAATAAATCACTTCAATCATTTAACAAATATGACCTACAACAAGAGAAGCATGAATAGTAAATCAAGAAATAAGAAATTCAAATGAAAAAAAATCAAATAAAATAAATAAATTGTACAAGAGGGCTCTAAGGCTCTTGGGATGGCCAAGCCCAAGGATAATCATATTCATACGAGGGAAACCAAGCTTTAGAATCTAAAAATAACACCAAACTTCATTATTTGAATCAATCCAAGTACATCTCTGCTGGAAATGAAAGTGGAGTTGGAAATAACAAGTTTTCTTCACAAGAAGACTAAGAAATACATGCCCCTAGAGGAAAATATGAATTGGTACTTATAAAAAGTGATGAGGAAGCATTCTCTTTGAAAGGAGGTAGCTTTCCCCTCCAGGTTTACTCAAGTTCATGATGAGCTTGGAGGGGTTGGCGTGAATGTTGCAAAAGATGACCCGGTGAGCCTAACTCTTCTACGCCTTCCAAAGTCTCGACACAGCTACCAAGACTCTATGAATGGAAGGGAAAAATTACCGAATTAGGAAATTTTGCTGTCCAATTTGGCTCAAGAAGAGTTCAAGAGAAATAACAAAGATGGAACAACATCCAAATCTGAGGATGAAGAGAATTTTTCCTTGGTTGGAAAGGGGAAGAAGGGGAATGGGAAGAAGACCTACAGAAAATGTCGGGCGGTCGCCACAAACATGTCAAACCGGCGGCAAGACCTTGGCTAGGTATCAGGGTGCACAAAAGGGGTATGCTTCGAGAGGAAAGGGGCTATAGGGTACGTGCTAGCATAATGTCCCATGTAGTTATTGGAGGACCAAGCGTGCAAAAAAATAAAAGAGCCACAGAGGCTCAAAGAGTGTCTAAGCGCTAGGCTTGTAGATTGTTTCACATAGAAACAAAGGAGATCTATCCTTTGGGCTAAGGATTGTCACCTCGCATAGAGGTTTGACCAACGACGCACAGTCGTTAATATAGGGAAATAGATCCCCGAAAGGTGTTAGAAGGGCTAAGCACCCAATGGCTTAGACCGCGATCATGAAGATTGGTCTTATGGAAAGTAAAACAGGTAAGGGAGTTGAAGAAAACGGGCTAAAGGAAAAAATTGCAGAACAACCAGTTAAGCAGTTTTGGTAATTAAGCCGACTTAATTGTAGATAAAAATAGCAGGCGTACTGTTAAATCTTGTAAAAGGCCAGAATGGCTAAAATTGGAAAATAAACTCAGTTTAAGTTGTAGAAAGTGGCTGATCAGATGAGAGAACTTGGTGAACAAGTCCAAAAGACTAAAATAAATAGGATAAAAGTAAAAATTAAGAAGCATGCAAGCAATCAAACAAACTATAAAAGAAGGCCTAATCAAGCATAATAAAACACAATTTTTTTTAGATAAAGCTTTTATTGCAGCGAGGTGTTGGTATGACATTGTTAATGATCAAGGATTGTTGAAGGTGTTGGTGGTTTAGAGATTCAATTGTTATGTAAGCAGAGAAGGCATTCATGTTTTTGAGTTTGAAAATGGATGCATGATTGAAACAATGAGTGTCTAGCAAGTTCTAGCTTGTTGATTAGGGGTTGGTGCTCCTTCTAGTGGGTGCTAGAAAATAGTTGGGGTTATAGCTCCATTCAGTTGCAACTGATAAACTAGGAATTTGTAGCTTCTTGTTGGTTGTAGCCATTACTTTGTAATTGCAAATTGTAGGCTGCCTTATGAATGAATTGAAGAGCAGTTTTGAAGATCACTTATTCTTGTGTGTTGCCTCGTGATTGTTGACATTAATATAAATTTATTGTTGAAGTATTTAATGGTGTGCAAAAGGAAAGAGGAAATTTAAATTGGTAAAATTCCTACAATACTGATTCACACCCCCTCTTTCAGCATTATCTAGGTTTCCAACAATTGGTATCAGATCCAGGTTACTTCTGATCGGTCTAATAGTTGGAAGAAAGAACAAGGACCATGGTGAACAAGGAAGGAGAATTTACCAATAAGGAACCTATGTTGAATGGAACAAATTATGTGTTCTAGAAAGTGAGGTTCATGACCTATATTCAATCACTTGGAGTTGATGTATGGGATGTTGTGGAAGAAGAATTTCAAAGACCCCCAACTTTGGTAACCAAATATCAAAAGTTGGAGTTCACATACAATGCTAAAGAAACGCATGCTCTACTTGTTGGCCTACATGAATTAGAACTTGTCAAGGTGATGGATTGCAAATCTATCAAAGCAATCTGGTACAAGATGAGTAACTACTATGAAGGAGACAACAAGGTAAAGAAAGCTAAACTCCAAGGTTTTAAGATAAAATTTGAATCATTGAGCATTCACGAGGATGAAGATATTACAAATTATTTTCAAATAGTTGATGAAGTTGTGAACACCATAAGAGGGCTTGACGAGAAGCTAGATGAAGATGCGGTAGTTCAAAAAGTGTTGAGATCTCTTCCTAAGAGGTTTAATCCTAAAGTGTCAGCCATTGACGAAATGGAAAATCTAAACACTCTCACTCTAGATAAACTCCTTGGAATACTCACTACCTATTAGATGCTCTAGATCAACTCCTTGGAATACTCATTGCCTATGAGATGCTCTAGATCAACTCCTTGGAATACTCACTGCCTATGAGATGAGGAGTTCTAAGGAAAGTTTGTAGCCAAAGAATCAAACTTCAGAGAATAAAATAAGTGCAAGAATGAGCATGATGATACATGCTATGAATCAAATGAAGAAGAAGTTGAGGAAGCTCAAGTGAGGATTAGGCAAGCATAAAGGTAAGTTCCCCTTTAAATGTTTTAATTGTGACCAAGTTGGTCATTATGCATTAAAGTATCCTGAAAAGAAGAAAAAGGATTATGATCCAAAAGAAAACTTTAAGAAGGCTCAAAAGGACAAAAGAAGGCTAATAAGAAAGGTTTCTATGCTCAATATGAGAGCTCATCTAAAAGTCAGCCCAACTAATCCTTAGATGAGGATAGAGATGATGAAAGCCCAAAGGATTTCATGTTGATGGCCATTGAAAACCTATAAGTTAAGGCTATTAACTCTAATAATGAAGAGCAAAAATTTGATCTTGAAGGAGAGTTGGCAAGTGCACTTGAGGAAATAGAGAGGTTGAGAAAGAAAAACAAGACCCAAAAGGAGCCTTTATTAAAGGATAAGGTTAAGGTTGTTGACCCATTTCTTCTACAATTAGAAGAAAGTAAGAAAATACAAGAAACCTTGAAACAAAAATTGAATAAAAAGGCTCAAATATGTGAGAAGCTGGAAGGAGAAATCATACTACTGAAGAAGGAGGTGGAGAAGGAAATAACACAACTCAGTTTTAATAAAACATTTAGAAAAGGGCTGAAGATTTGAATGAGATATTGGAAGCACAAAGAACCTCCTTGAATTGAACTGGTCTAAGCTATGAATCTGAGTCCATCGCAAAAACAAAACTCAAAGGAAAAAGAACAATTAACTTTTTTCCCTAGAAAAATAAGGGCCCATGCAACAATAAGAGATAGCTACTTATTCAAAGAAAATAAACATCAACAAAGGAAGTACACTGTCCATGCCATTTAAACTACCCAAAATTCTGCTCAGCGCAAAAGGTAATCATCAAGGAAGAAGGATATCTTCCGAGGGCACTATTTTACATGTACTAATTATGGCCACAAAGATGCAAACTGCAGAGTTAATCTATCATACAGACAATGAAGCTCCCATAGAATATTTCAGGAGAGAAGAGGCAGATCTAGGTATAATAATCCTTTTTCTCTCGTGAAGTATCAAGTACAATTCTTGAAGTGCCAAAATTTTGGGCATATAGCAGTTAATTACAGGTTTAAAGAAAAGAAGACAAAGCCAATTATTGAGAAAATTGAATAGAAGCCCAAAGTCTGGAAAGAGAAAGATAAATCAGAGCAATGTGATATTGCTTTGTATGCTTACAATGGTAGGAGCCATTAGTAAGTGGACAATGGCTATTCCAGGCACATGATAGGAGACAAATAAATTTTCTCACTTGGAAGCCAGTAGACAAAGGTAATGTTACTTCTGGTAACAATGATCTAGGATTAAACATAATACTATTTTGTTGTTGATGAGATGAAACATAATCTGTTGAGTGTGTCTTAGATGTGAGATTAAGGATTTGATGTAGTTTTTAAAGCCAAAAACTATAAAATTAAGTCCACAGGTACAGATGAAATAGTTGTTGAGGTTATAAGGAAAAATAACAATGTCTATGTGTTGAAGGAGAAGACAAAAAAGTATTGTTTGACAAATATTGAAAGTTGGTTATGGCACATAAGGCATGGTCATTTGAAATTTGACCATATTGTCAAGTTGAGCAAGAAAAACATAGTCAAGGACCTATCTAGGATTTCAAAACTAGACAACATTATTTGCAAATCTTGTCATCTAGGAAGGCAAGCTCGAGTTTCCTTCAAGGGAAGGGAAAACACCACAGGAAAACCATTACAACTGGTACACATGGATTTCCTTAGACCATCTAGAATACAGTCAACCACTGGTAAGATATATTTTATGCTAATCATTGATTATTTCAGCAAGATTATATGGGTTACATTCCACAAAGAGAAATATGAATATTTTGATAAGTTTAAAGAATTAAAAGCTATGGATGAGAATGAAATTGATTGAAAAATCAAAAGCATAAGGTCAAATAATGGAGGTGAGTTCACTTCAATATAAGTTGATGATTTCTGCAAATAGAATGGCATTAAAAGATAATTTACAATAACAGAGACTCCCTAACAAAATGGTGTTGTAGAAAGAGTAAACAGATCAATGCAACAATTATCCATAGCTATGAGGTTAGAAAAGTAATTTTAGCAAAAAATTTGGGTAGAGGAAATTCATATAGTAGTGGTTATCCTCAACAAGGCTCATTTTCAAACTAACAATGACAAAACTCCTTTTGAGTTGTGGTGCGATAGACTAGCAATAGTCAAATATTCAAAATCTTTGGTAGAAGGTGCTACATCAAGAGAAATGATGAGAAGCTTGGGAAATTTGATGCCAAAGCTGATGACAGAATTTTTCTATGTTATTCACATAGAAATAAAGGATATAAATGCTAAAAAAAGGTCAACAAAAGTATTATTGACTCTATCAATGTGAATGTGGATGAGAAGGATGATCAAGAAGTGAAGCAACTCGAAAAATCCAACTTTGATGAACTAATAATCATTGGTAATGAGAATGATGAAGCAACTACAGAAGAAAGTGAGGAATATCCCTTTATTCCTCAAGCCATAAATCCCCCAAGGTATGAACAAAAACATCACCCAATTTGGAAAATTGTTGGTGAATTAAATTATGGAGTGCAAACAAGAAGGAAGATGCTAAATGCCATTGTACAAGCACATGTTGCACTATTTTCCATGGAGGAACCAAAAAATGTTGTTGAATCCAGCCAATATCAAAATTGGTTGAAGGCCATGAATGAAGAAAGGGACCAAATAGAGAAAAATAAGACCTGGGAGCTTGTTCCAAGACCTGCCAATAAAAATATCATTGACACGAAGTGGGTATTCAAAATAAAGTGAATGATCATGGAGAAGTGGGAAGAAACAAGGCCAAGATGGTATGCAAAGGATATGCTCAAATAGAAGGATTAGACTACGATGAAACTTTTTCTCATGTTTTGAGATTATAATCAATCAAAATGTTTTTGGCATTCAATTTTTTTTTTTATCGAATGGACATCAAATCTGAGATATGTTACCAATGGACTATGGACTATGATACCCCAAAGGTAAATATTTCTCATTCACTATTTATACTGATGTTGATTGGGTAGCTTATATAGATGATTGAAAGAGCATGAGTGGTGGTGCTTTCTTTCTTAGAGTAAGTCTTGTTTCGTGGTTGAGCAAGAAGGAAGCTTCCATTTGCTTATCTACAACTGAAGAAGAATATATTGTAGCAAATTCTTGTTGCACTCAACTGTTGTGGAAGAAGAAAGCCTTATAGGATGTCCAAGTGTATTATGATCAACATATTCCCATTATTTTTGACAACACAAGTGCAATCAACATGTCAAAGAATTTGGTCTTTCACTCAAAGACCAAGCACATCCCCATCAAGTATCATTTCTTGAGATAGCAAGTTGAAACTCATGTTGTGAAGTTGGAGTATGTATATACCAAAGAACAAGTTTTTGATATCTTCACCAAGCCACTTCCTAGAGAAAAAATTGAGTATTTGAGGTGATGATTGGGATTTGTGCCTCTTCCTCCCTCCACTAGCTTTTCCTTTAAAAGGAAGAAGGGTTGTTTTTGCATCATAAACAAAATAAGGTGAAGTTTCCAGGTCCACAAGATCAACATGACATAGACAAAATGTTGAAAGATGTAGTATAGTGATAGGGAGAGCATAATGGTGTCTTTGACATTGATGTTAAAGGGGGAGAAAATATCTAAAGAAATAAAACAATAAATGTGGAGCAATATAGATCATGCATAGTAAAGGCATAGAAAATCATAACAACAACACCATCAACTGAAGGACAAGAGGAGTGACCATTTCAAGGGGAGCAGGACTCAAAAAGATTTAAAAGAGATAAAAGGTATTTTGTTTGATTTTAGTGTTTCCATCAATGCTAAAGGGGGAGAATATTGGAATTAGGTTATCTTTGATGTCAAAAAGTGGTAGTAGGTGGCAACAGGAGGCACAAGAGTCAAAGAAGGTCTAAGGGAGTAGACTAATGGAGCAACATAAAAGAAAACATGATTAGAGGATTTGGATCCAATTTTGTTGTAGAATATCATCTTAGGAGCCAATGGAAGCCCCTCAAATGGATATAGCTCTGAAAGAGCTTTCCAACAGTATATGAAAGTCCCAAAATGTCTTCTTAGTGTGAGAGATAGAGCCATTCAAAATTTGTTGACTTGAAGGACTCCATAACAAAGTTAATAGAGTTTAGTGGAGCCTTTAGCATGCAGCCAAAGTTGGCACCAGTTTCAAACCTAGTTGCAGAACCTCTACACGAAGCTCCAAGTTGACATGGAGACACAGTGCAGCAATGGAAAGCAGTGCCATTGGTCAAAGGTGGAGTCCATAGTACATGCTAGCATAACTGGGTTACCCCGACAAAATCACATTAAATCCCAAGTCTAAGAGATCAGGAGGAAAGAGCTGGGACAAGAAAGCTATGCGTTGTCTAATGGGGAATGTGTGGGTGGAGCCCACCTGATGGTAATACCCCTAAAGGTTCACCCCAACACTATCCTTTTGGTGCAAAAATGGGTTGAGCCAAGTGGTGAACATCAGGCCACGATAGCATAACATGGAACACTGAAGAATTTAAGCTAGAGACTAATGGCTTGAACCCAGTGTTTTTTCAGAGAAATGAAATAGCAAAGGATATGGTCACAAAACAAGGCCTCAAAGGAAAATTTTCTTTCTCCTTAGGAACACAGGTGGAAACTCGTGATTGGTAGAAACAACGTTAGAGGATGACATCAACATTGACATGTGGCAGGCAAATTTGAGGTTTTTAGGTACCTAAAGGGGCCATTTTCCACCAGTCCGAGGTCGACACATGGTGGGAGTAATGTCATGGTGACATCATCCCAGAGGTATGATCCTAGTGGTTTTAAACAAGGTGCAAAGCAAGAGGTTTTGTTGGGCAGTCATTGTCGGAGCATGTCATCTTGTTGACAGTAGTGGTAGCCAAATAAAAAAGCTTCAAGACAACTGATCCAGAAGGATCCTAACATGCCAAATTTTTGAAGTCCTCGAAATGTAGGGAAACTAATCTCAAATAAAAGAGCTCATTGTTCTGAATCCAACAATGTGAACGACACCTCAATCTGACATTGTATGATGGCCCATTGAACTTTTTTAGAAGCAACTAAAAATCTTGGAGGTAGGACCAACATGCATGATGACATGGTGTTGACATCAGCAGTACAAATATTAATGACAACCATATGAATACTAATGTCAGAAAGCTGACATGGTGGTACAGTAGACGAGTAGCCAATCAGAAGGCGACATATAGTAGGTGATGTCAACAACTTAGTTAGCAACCTAGTCAGATATACAGACAAATCAAAATGTGCCACGTGGAACCCAGTCAACAACTATCAATTTTCCTTAATGAGGTGATGTGTTGCATAATTCTAGATGTCAATGGCGACCAAATTGTTGTCTAATTAATTTTCCGAGTAACCTCAAAAAAATCAGCGGGAAAAATGGTTGGTTGGACCTATTTGAATAAAAAATAAAAAAATTAACCACTAGCTGAAGAGCGGTCAAACCCCACTGGTCGGTCGCTAGATATAATTACAATATATTATATATATATATATATATATATATATAATGTCGAGGAGAGTTGAACCCGCCTAGTGTGACTGCCATCCATACCGTCTGCAGCGTTCCAATGATTGCCTAAAACAATAAAACGAAGACAACCATAAAACTGTAGCCCATATTCGAACTACCAATTGAGGGAACATTGATGACCCGGCGTGGGGGCCACTGCCAATAGGCCAAGTGGCCTTCATTGGTAGGTCCATTGCCCCAGGGTATTTAACACCTCACTTCGACTAGGGTGAGCAAAGGAGGTCACGTAGCGGGCTTGGAGAGGAACAAATTCTGTGGAACTAAGAGGTGGAACAGTGTGCCCAGGGTCTCGTCTAGACATAAATTCCAAGAAATATTCTAGAAAGTATTCCCTAAAATATTCCTCTAAGATTCTGCAGGGGATCCAAAAGATTGTCAAGAGCCCATAATTCACCAACTCAGAAATAGGCTGACTTTATACTTATTTGACTCAATTTTTCGTGAGCATAATGGTGACGGTATATTCGTCATATGGGAAGCCAAATTATGGACAAATCGTGGAAAGGAATCTTTGAGGTTCCTAGGGGTCCAAATTTTGACTGAACCGGAAAGGGATTGACTTTACAGTCATTTTTCACTATTTTTCTCTAGGAACTCAACGATGCAGTCCATTTCTTCTAAAGAGGTGTGAATTTTCAGACCATCCCTAGAAGTGGAGGTATAAGGTGTGTTTTTTAATTGTATGCAATTTGATCTTCGTTGAAGATTAATGAAATAGGTCTCCCCACATTAAGTAGGGCTCGAAGACATAACCCACACTGGGTGAACTCTTTTATCAACTTGTTTGTGCCTTTGTTTTCTCATGGTTGCTTTTGATTTTCGTTTCTTTTATGTGTTTGCATCACATGGTTAGACTCTCTTGTAAACGCAATTATGTATGCATCATTTAAGTGAAAAGATCTGGATCAAGGACCTACATGACAACTCATTCTGTGGGAATTTCCCTAATAGGTTTGTTGAAAGCAGTTTGTGGCAACGCCAGGAAAAAGGGATCGAGCCATGGAGGCAGAGCGACATCCAGTAGAGAAAGCATCAAGTGGTCCCCACAGACACATTAACTCTGTGGCAAGACCCCAGTGAGGTATCATGGTGCACACAAAGAGTATGTGTCGGGAGAAAGGGGGTTAAGCGCTACGTGCCTGCACAAGGTCTTGTGTAATTGTTAGAGGACCATGGTTGTTTCAAAATAAAAGAGTCGTAAAGGCTCCAGGAATAGCTAAGAACTATCCCTGTAGATTTTTTTACGTAGAAACAAAGTAGCTTTTTCCTTTGGGCTAAGGTTTGGTCACCTCGCATAGAGGTGTGACCAACAATGTAGAGCCATTAATATAGAGAAATAGATCCCTAAAACGAGTTAAAATGGCTAAGCGCCCAATGTCTTAGACCATTGTTGTGGATACCTGTCTTATGACAAGTAAAAAATGTAAGGGAGACGAAGAAAATGGGCTAAATGCAAAAACGACAACATAGTCAATTTAACAGCAGTTTTGGCAGCTAAGCCAATGAGTGTCTATCAAGTTGAAGCTTTCCTAATTAGGGGTTGGTGCTCCTTTCAGTGGGTGTTGGAGAATATTTGAGGTTGTATCTCCATACAATTGCAACTGGTAAACTAGGAATTTGTAGCTTCCTGTTGGTTGTATCTAGTACTTTGTAATTGCAAGTTGTAGCTTGCCTTATGAATGAATTAAAGAGTAGTTCTGAAATTTACTTGTTCTTGTGTGTTCCATTGTTATTGTTCATATTAATCTATGTTATGGTTATTTAAAGTTATTGCTGAAGTATTTAATGGTGTGCACTTGGTAAGAGGAAATTTAAATTAGTAAAATTCCTACACTACTAATTCACCCCCCCCTTAGTATTTTCCTGGTTTACAATAGACATTTATGAGGAGAGAAGTCAAGTTCGATGAGGAGAAGTCTATGAGATTCTCTTTAGAATGAGAGTTGACTCTCCACCGTAGCATGATATTTTAGCTCCAAAGGAGGAGCCTCAGAATGAGCTTTAAGAGGTTGTGGAGCAACCACATGCACTGGATCATACAACTGGCAGAGTGGAGGGATCCACTCAACTAGAATTTTCAAGAGAGGGGAGAAAGAGAACCAAATAAGTTGTTATATTATTGTAGGATGAAAAGGAGAATGCGCGAGCCCCGAAATCATAGCACAGGAAGAGGAGGTCACCTGATAGGTACATTGGTTACATGGCTCTCATGACTAAGCTCATTGAGACAGAGCCTTCTTCATTTGAGGAAGCAATTTCTTAACTTGTTGGGTTGATGCCATGGTGGAAGAATAGAAATCCATCATGAAGAACAATGTATGGGAGGTGGTATAGAGATGAGAAGGGAAATCCGTGGTTGGTTCCAGATGGACCTACAAAGTGAAGCGTGCTGCTGATGGGATTGTCGAGAAGTACAAGGCCATATTTGTGGCCAAGAGATTCTCTCAGGTAGAGGGAGCGGGATATGAGGAAAATTTTTCACCAGTTGAAAGATGTTCCTTAATAAAATCCATTCTAACACTGGTTGCATATATGGGATGGAAAATCCATTAGATGGATGTGAAGACTGCCTTTATCAATGACGTTGCTGAGGAGGAAATTTATATGGAGTAGCAAGAAGGATTTGAGACATATGAACGAGATTCACATGTGTTTAGACTCAAGAGAGAATTGTATGGTCTCAAATGGGCACCCCAAGCATGGTACACTCATATCTACATTTATCTCAGTGGATTGTGCTTCACCAAAAGTGAAGAAAATGTGAACCTCTATCACATTGTGGTAGACGGTAAGTTTCTTATTCTTGTTTTGTATGTTGATGATTTAATATTGACAGGTGATGAGAAACTTATACACTCTCACAAAGAGGATCTTGCAAGGGATTTTGAAATGAAAGACATGGGCCTAATGCAATATTTCCTTGGGCTTGAAGTATGGAATGGTGATGGTGAATTGTTTGTGTCTCAGGGGAAGTATGGCTATGAAATACTTTCAGAGATTTCACATGGAGAATTGTAAGCCTATGGACACACCTTTAGCTACAAAATGGAGGAAGGAGAATGCCACTTCAGGTGAAGAGGTTGATGCTACCATTTACAGGCAGCTTGTGGGGTCTTTGATGTATGTTGTGAACATAAGACCCTACATGTGCTAGGCAGTAAACCAATTGATTGAAGTTATGGTGAGGCCTGCCAAGCTGTATTGGAAGGAAACAAAGCATATGTTTCGTTACCTCAGAGGCACTACCAAGTATGGATTATGGTACAAGGTGATAAAGGGAGTGAAGCTTCAAGGATTCATCGATGCAGATTGGGCAAGGAGTCCATTAGATAGTAAAATTATTTCAGGTGTTGTCTTTAGTGTTGCATCCATAACTATTTCCTAGTATAGTAGGAAGAAAAGGTCTATGGTTCTCAACTCAACAAAGGTTTAATACGTGGTTGCAAGTCAAGAAGCAAGTGAGGCCATATGGATGAGGAAAATACTTGTGGGACTTTCTACTCGGGAGATGAACTTGACACTGATATATTCTGATAACCATAGTTACATTCAACTATTTGAGAATCTGGTATTTCATGATAGGTCCAAGCACATTGATATTCGATATCATCATTTGCGATAATGTGTGTAAAGGAGAATTATGTTGCTAGAGTACATTCCAACTGAGGAGCAAGATGCTGACATCTTGGCAAAGGAATTGTCCAGAGGTAAATTCAAATTCCACATGTGCAGGAGAGGGGTGGTGACAAATCCCTTTCTTCCTAAGAGGGAATGTTGAAAAAATGTAGCAAGAAAGGCTCAAGTTGACTTTAGCCTCAGTCAAATTGAGTAAATGAAATTTACACATTAGCTGGACAACTTGGAAGCAATTAACTAGTGTTGCATGGCTTTTTTCACTTAGTTAACTTAGTATTTCAAGTTAGAGGGCTTGGAGTTCAGTTATGCATGTGTGATTGCTAAATTTTAGCGATCTACTTCATTTATTTTCAGTTGTATTCAATTAACTAACCTCTAGCTATTGATAGAGTCATTTTAAGGTCAGTTGTATAGTGGGATAAGAATCTAAACTAAATATATGCCAGTTAACTAATCAATCTGCCCAAAATAGTTAATGCATGCATGAAATTCAAATTCCTCAGCTGAAGTGGAGATCAAAAGGCAGTGTAACATGATTTGTATACTAGTTTGAGTGTACAATTGTTTCATGTTGTCAGGAGATCAATCCTTGGGAATTTTGGAATCAATTTGGAGGAAATTCCTATCTTTTAGGGGCTAATTTCCTCAGGATTTGTGCAAGGAAATAGGAGGCTTGATGAGAAAATAATTGTCTAAGTGTTGCCTAAAGTTTATCATTCTGTAAAGAGAACAATTATTCTTTTGTAGGTTGTGATCAAAGCTGGAGAAAGAAATTGTAATAGTTTCTCTATTCAACTGATTAATGTAAATACGTTTGAGTAGTTTTCCTATTTCGGTTCCCTAGAAATCACTGTGTACTTGTGGTTTTGCATGTTGCATGTCTATGCATGTTGTTCTAAATTATGATTTCCATTCTGCGGATGAGTAGAGTAGAATTGTGTCTCTTGTTTTTCAGTTTGAAATCTTGAGCAGTTGCAATTTCTATCAAATTTATACACGATTTAGTCCTTCTAAGATATGAAATTGGAGCTAGCCTCGAGGGCATACTCCAATCTCAGTCCGTTGAAAGACATTCTCCCCAATCTGAAAAAAGATGATACAATGAAATTGCAAATTCGAAATTCCTGACGGAAAAATTCAAAATACTAGTTCTTATGTGATTTCACGACTTTGATACTATGTAGAAATTTGATAGAAATTGCAACTACTCAAGAAATCGAATTGAAATCAGGGGACACAAATTCAACTCTACTAATCCACATAATGAAAATCAAAAGTTGGAACAATATGCATCGACATGCAACAAGGAAAACCACAAGTACACAGGGATTTCTAAGGGAATCCAACCGGGAAAAATTCCTCAAGCCTCTTTGCATTAATCAATTGAATAAAGAAGCTAGTATAATTGCATGCTCCATCTCTGAGCACCACATGCAAAAGAAATTACATTCTCTTTGTTGAATGAGAACTTCTAGCTAACTCTTAGCCAATTTCTTCCTCCTCTAGCCTCCTATTTCCTTGCTCAATTATGAGCTAACTCTAGCTCCTAAAAAATAGGGAAGTCCCAATTTCTTTGTGCAATTCGAAAGGAATTGATCTCATGACTACATACAAAAACTATACACTCAACCAGTATACAATTAATGTTACACTAGCCTTTGTTTCCTCCATTCTAGCTGAGCAATTCAAATTCCATGCATGTATGGGCTATTTTGGGTTGATTGATATGTTAACTGACAGATATCTGAGTTAGACTATTGCTTCACTCCACATTTGACCTTCAATTGGCTCTATTAATTGTTAGAGGTTATTTAACTGAGTACAAATGAAAATAACTGAACTAGATTTCTATAATTTAGCAATCAACACATGCATGACTGAAATCCAAGCCCACTAACTCAAATTTACTAATCTAACTGAATGACAAGAGCCATGTCACACTAGTTAATTGCCTCCAAGTTGTCTTGCTAATGTGGAGATTCGAATTCCTCAATTTGACTAAGGCTAAAGTCAAATTGAGGCTTTCTTCCTACACTTTCTAACAATATTTTACATGTAGAACTTTGGAGATTGAAATCATGATTGCCAATTTTAATTTTCCAAATTTTTGAAAAAGTAAAAAGCTTTTGTAGTTGTAAGATGCATACATTTGAATTATCTTCATATTGAATTTTATTTGGTTAGATTTTGATGTATCATATGAAATTCATATTCAAACTTAGTAACTTTTTATAAGGCTTGTTTCTTCTTAATCTTTTGAAAGTACTCTACCAATCCTATTAAAAGATATTTCACAATTTAAAGTTAGAGGCTTATACCTTTTAATATTAAATTAATTGAAACAATTAAAGTAATTTATATAATATCAAGAATCATCCCATTTAATGCTACTATTAGTTATATATAATGCTACTTTAGGAATTAATAATTGTTAAAGTTGTTATTGGCCTTCTTCTCTTCCTCTTCCTTCTCTGCCTTTTCTTCCACTCCTTTACAAACCTCTATTGCTTCCAGACAGGAGTGAGCTTCCCTCACCAAATAACAACATATCAATGCATTCTTTCTGTTGCATGATGTGTAACTTCTCAGCACCAGTTAAATTATCTTCATCAAAGTTAACATGAACATAATATGCTCATTAATAATTTCAACTTCACCAAAGTCATTAGTTGTGGCTGGATTCACCAAATTATTCACATCTCACTTTGCATTCATCATTGACATGTGTTAGGATTCACCATCATCTTCACCATCCATGTCTTTGAGCATTTATATGCTCTTGCTCTCGTTCACATACAAAGGCTTCAAATTCTCTCTATGTAGTCCTTGCTTCATCTTCTTCATCCATATGCATGTTTGCATAATGGGTTTCACTTTTATAGTGTTCATGACCATCATCCACCTTTGAGTGGGATTTTCCAAGCTCTGTTGTCCTCGAAAGTATTTCTCATCCACTCTCAGATTTGCAACTTATTCTCTTCTTCAATATACTGTGACACATCTTGCTACTGTATGTCACTTTCCTTTTTACCTATTTTTCTTGAAGGATCTTCCACGCTTCCTTGGAAGATGTAGCTTTTGCTACCTTGCACAAACACTTCTCATTCAATGCTTGATTTATATTAAAATCCAATACTAAAGCATCACAAACTTCATCTTATGGGTTATTAGAGAGGTGCTCAATTAATCCTTTACCTTGTAGAAAAGTTTGTATTTTGACAACACAAAAATAATTTTTTTATTATCAGTAAACATAGTAGGTGGTAATAGATCCACACTAAACCAATCATCCTCGATATCTTCTCTGTCTTCTTCTAGACTTTTAGTTCCTAAGCTATAGGTTGAACCTCTTTAATCATAGCAACGATCTCTACTTCTTCTTTTCTATGCATTTTCTTAATAGCACTTTGTGACCCATGACTATTGTCTTTTTTCTATCTTATATTTGTATTACTTATTACATGAAGTTCAAAAAAAATTATTTTTAATATAGGCACCTTGCACCATCTTCATTAAAATTACAAATAAACAAACTTTTGTAAAACCCTAAGCTCACTCTCCAATTTTTTTTAGTTTCTTTAATCTCTATATAAATCTCTCCTTTATAATAAACCTCTCCTTTATAGTAAAACCCGCTGTCCTTTTTATTTCAAACCATGTAACTTGTCTATTTCTAATTAAAAAAACTAAAAAGATATCTCCTATCCTCAAACACCACACCCCGTTTATAATCTTTATGATAAAACTCCGTTTTAAAGGTCACGTATTAAATAAATTTAATAAAGCAAAAGGCTACTGACTTTTACGTTTAAAAGTTTCAAATTTGAGGTTAATTTGACATTAATTTGATTGGAAAGGGAGAGATTAACACAACAATTTTTTATTCATCAATCTCTCTTACGTACACAATTATTGAGTTGTGGGGCTTTTTTGCTATTCTGGTCTAATATATTGAGCTGTGGTTTCAAAATAAACTAACCACGATATAAAGCCTTAATTAACACAACAGTTATTTATTCATCAATATTTCTTACGTACACAATTACTGTGCTGTGGTTTTTTTCTATTCTGGTCCAATATATTTCATGATCACGATATAAAATCTTGACTTATTAAATATCTTGACTCAACTCGCACTGACTTATTTATAAAATTTTATATTAAATTCCAAATATAAATTAAACTCAAACTAACGCATACTTAACTCAATTAACTCACAATCTAAATCGAGTCTGCTCTATATAAATAATTACTATTTCTAACCCTATAAACGAAAACCTACCATGCCTGACCTTCAAATGAATTTCGTTTCCTATTAAAAATAAATTCCTCCACGTATTGTTTATTTCCCAGACTTACAGCTTGCGCCTTTGCTATGCCTTTCAGCCTTTAGTAGTAACTAGTGTGATTTTTAACCTTTATCAGTAATTGGTGTGATTTTTAAGCTTTACCAGTAACTGGTGTGATTTTAAAGCTTTGCCAGGAAATAGTTGGTTGCGAGCTAGGTCTCAAAATGGTATCGCCGCAGAGGATAATATGTAATAGCAGGCCTCATGTGGTAATGCTTCCTCTGATGGCCCACGGTCACATCATCCCCTTCTTTGATCTCGCCAAGCTTCTTGCAAAGCGAGGGCAATTTATTGTAACAATCGTCAATACTCCTAAAAATGTTATACGTTTGGAGTCCATGGTGGCCGCCACCTGCAGAGGCAATGGAAGCATGGACATCCGCCTGGAGGAACTGCAATTTCCGAAGGGCATCGACGGCCTGCCCCCCGATGTGGAGAACACTGACTCTCTTCCATACAATCTCTTTTTTTCTCTCGTACGCGCTTGCGAGATGCTTCAACACCCCTTTGAGCAGTTGCTGCGACGTCTCTCCGATGAGCCGAGCGCACGCCCGACGTGCGTTGTCACCGATATCTTCTTCGGTTGGAATCTGGACGTCGCCAACAGAGTCGGGATTCCGAGGGTGACATTCAGCACCACCGGGGCATTTTCGACGTCTGTGTATTATTCTCTGTGGTTACATCTTCCCCACAAGCAGATAGACTCCGATGTATTTTCGCTCGCTCCTGATTTTCCCGATGTCTGGTTTCATAAATCTCAGCTCCCTCTCAGCCTCAAGATGACTAATGAGACCGACCCGTGGTATCATTTTTTGAAGCGGCAGATACCCAAGAATCTCGAGAGTTGGGGTACCCTGCTCAACACTTTCGACGACCTGGAACCCCAGTTTCTTGAACATATGAAAACGAAAGGTTTCGGTCGAGTTTGGTCAGTAGGTCCTCTGCTTCCAGAGGGTGTCCTCGGGGCTTCGAACTTCAAGGGCTATTCGGTTCAAGTGGCCACGCGGGGCAAGCCAGCAGGGCGAGCTGAGGGAGATTGTCTGCTGACGTGGCTGGATTGTCGTCCTCCGTCCTCTGTTCTTTATATCTCATTCGGCACACTTGCGAGAATCTCGTATTCCCAGACGGAAGAATTGGCGCTGGGCCTGGAAGCAAGCGGACACCCGTTCATCTGGGCCGTGAGACCACCGTCCGATCAAGTGGCGAACGCTTCATCCGATTTCCTGCCCGACGGATTTGAGAAGCGAATGACTGAGAAAAAGCAGGGATTGCTCATCAGAGAGTGGGCACCGCAGCTCCTGATTCTGTCCCACCCATCCATCGGCGGGTTCTTTAGCCATTGCGGGTGGAATTCGATTATGGAGAGCATAAGCCAGGGGGTGCCCATTATTGGGTGGCCCATGGCAGCAGATCAGTTTTATAACTCCAAGCTATTGGAGGAGGTTGTGGGCATGAGCGTGGATATTTGCAGGGGTGTCGATGCAGAATTGCAGAGGACGAATGTGGAGAGCACTGTGAAACTGCTGATGGAGGAGAAGCGGGGAATCGCAATGTAAAAGAGGGCAATGGCGATGAGAGACGCAGCTACCAGAGCAGTCACGTCGGACGAAGGAGAGTCGTCAAAGGTTCATCAGTTGCCAACGTTGATGATTTCATAGCACAAATTAACAAACTATTCCGCACACCAAAACCAGGAACGGAAGCCGAGGAAGTCTCCACGGAAGGCTACTTGCCTGCCAGTACTTCTGTTGATTGAATGCATCCTTTTAGCCTGTTATATTATTGTGATTATGTTACACGTTTGTCTGCCCTATGTTATTATTGTGATGTTTTAATTGTGGGGGCGGTTCCTGAGTTTTATGTTATCTTAGTTTGCATTCAAAACTGCCATGTGCACTCACCGTCCCATAGATTTTTGTCATCTACTGATAGAGTATCCCAATTTGCAATTTGCTTTTCCCACAACGGAGTTTTCCAGACTCTTCAGGTCCTGCAGCTCCCGAATTTGAGGTTTTATGGAATGCTGATAATTGAGGAGAGAGTATGCATGTAACTTACTGCCATGCATGCAGATATATTACTAGCAATTGTCCCAAAAGGTACAAAGAGAGGCCGATAGGATTATTAAATTGAAATTGTTGAATTTTTCTAGAAGAGATAATTGGTCTGTGGAAAACCTTGTTATCTTATCATTGTGCAATTACTTTTCATTAGATGTGGCGATTGCTATCTGAATAAATTAATCACCCTCTGAAAGGAATTTTAATGTGGCGATTGCTAACTGATATTCTGTATATGAATTTTGACAATATTAACTATCACTGACCATGTATCCTAACAATGAAAATTTGAAAATGGATTCAAATAGAGAGGAGATCAGGACGGTGGGCAGCACCGGCTTGTTGGGGGGATTCATCTCCTTCTGAAACAGGTAGGGGATTTTCAGAAGGTTTGATCTTTGGAATTTCATTGGGCATCTGAACAACCTCTCTCATGGTAGCCTCTCTACGCTATTTTCTTCACCACATGCCATTGCCACACAGAAAACGTGGATAACGTTGTGCAAAAGAACTGAAGACAACCTCTCGTCCAAAATCTTTGAAACTCCTTCCTTGGTTGAGTTAAGTCATCTTGTTTACCCATTGAACAATATCTACACCATCTCCAAACTCCCCCACCGGCCTTCTACCAGTGACTAGTTCCAGCAGCACTACTCCAAAGCTATAAACATCACTCTTTTCATCCACTTTCAGCGTATATGCATTTTCTGAAAAAATAACACAAGAAAAATACTGTATGAGAACTTACATATAAGCATTCGATCCATCAGCAGCCTTCATCTAATTGATTCTCTTCAGAGAAACAGAGGGCATTGAAATTTCACATTGAAATAATATTAAAGGCAAGGAGATAAGCTTGATTGTTTACCTAGAGCAATGTAACCATAGGAACCTGCAATGGAAGCATTGCTTTTCTTCAAAGCCCTGGCTTTGATGATGGCAGCAGAGGCAAAAACCAGTGAGCATAATAGCAAACCTATGACCAGAACCAGCTTTGCAGTGGAAGAAATCAAAGAACCCTTAACATGAGCATGCAGCGAATTGCGCTGAACTGTGCAAGGTCCCAGATACAGCCCACACAATCCAGGGTTCCCAACGAAGGAAGTTGCATTGAAGAAAGTGAACTGGCCACCATTTGGTACAATAGTAGACAGATTATTGTAGGAGAAATCCACAAAAGTCAAGCTCTGCATCTGCTCTAATTCATTAGGAATGCTTCCAGAGAAATGATTCCGCGAGATATTCAGATAATTAAGGATGCCCAGACTGGTGATTGTGGAAGGAATTGGGCCACTCAGATTATCCCTACTCAAATATATATATGATAAAAGCTTCCATTGGCTTATCCCATCTGGGATTTGCCCTGAGAATCTATTGTTGCTGAAATCCAACTTGCTCAGTTGTCTCAGTTCATTGATCTCAGTAGGAAGAGGTCCTGTGAATTCATTTCCATTAAGCAAAATCTCTGTTAAACCAACGAACTTACCAATAGTCCGAGGCAGGGGTCCGCTGAGCATATTATTGGAGACAGTCAGAGCCCCGGGGAAACTTCGATACTCTCCGGCATTAGGGGACCAGTCCAGGCACCTACTTAACAGGGGATGCATACTGAAATAAAATTCAACCTCTCGTATGTGTTATTTTTCAGTATATCGAGAGGTTCATTTTCTCAAAATTTGCAGAGAGCATTTCATTGTTGATTTGCGGAATTTATTAAATGGGCCTGCAATAGCTGAACATCCAGCTTCACAACCTCAAACTGCACATCAAACCACAGATTACTTTTTCCTGCGTAATAGTTGGACAACAGGTGGACATCAGGCTTCAAAACCTCGAGATGCATATCAAACCAGGGGTTTTACCTATACCGTCAAAACCACACAGACTGTGAAGTACCTATTGATACCCGTTTGATCAGTAGTTGTATAACCTTCAAAACCTCTGCATTGAATTCTAACCCAGGTTAGGCATCGTTTCCTGGAAACCAGCCATAGGAATAATGAGACCTTTGGCCATAGGCTGTTGGACCAACTCTGTTTCCAAATTTTGGGTTTGGGGAGTTCCTTGAAGTTTTTTAACAGGGCGCACGCTTCAAAACTTTGTGTACTTTAGAATCTAGATATCATCCTTCAAATAAAATTCAATAGATTTTTTTTTTTAAATACATCATATGGATTAAAAAAAAAACTTTTAAGATGCAATGATTAGTTATTAGCATTATTTTTATTTAATTTAAGAATTTATTCCAAAGTTTCTGAGAAAAGAAAGCTTTATATAAAGAGGACGATCGATGTTTTCAAAGCCACAAGTCGAAGGAAGGAACATTTGTAATCTCAAAGTAAATGATGTTATGCAGCCCTAGGACTACGACATTAGTGAGAACATTAAAATGGTAAAAGTGTTGTTAATGGAATTCATGTTAATAAAACATACTTTGCTTCATCTTTCTGCCATCATTTGGTAACACACTTAAGTTGCAAGTTTGCATATAAATTATTGTGAAGCTATTGTGGCAATAAAATGCACTTTGCTTCATCTCCCTGTAATCATTTTATAACACACTTATGTTACAAGTTTGCATATAAATTATTGTGAAGTAAATGTGGCAATAAAACACACTTTGCTTCATCTTTCTGTAATCATTTGATAACACACTTAAGCTACAAGTCTGCATGTAAATTATTGTGAAGCTAATGTGGCAAAGTTTTTTTTAGCTTGTGGCTTGAATGAAACACCATCCAGGGAGGAAACAATATTTATGACAATGGCAAGGCATTCATTAACACTGTACTCTTTGTGATGCTTCAAGTTTAGTAAAAATGTATTCAAATTCATTCATAATACTTTTTATCACTCTCCCCCTGATACATTCAATTCAATTCAATTCATTTGACAACGCACCCATTTCCCTCACCTTATGTCCTCTGCTTCTCTATACACTGTTGATTGCAATGGATGATTGCAAAACTAACATACTCTTCTTAGCTAAAAAGAATCCCAACCCAACCCAATGTATGTGGGAGGGAAATTCAAATAACTCAACTACCAGTAAACAAGGAGGCTGTTGTCTGCTTGAAAGGGATCACTTTCAACAGAATAACCAATCTTCAATCTCCCACAAACCCTAATTGCAGAGCACTTGCATCCGTCATCTACACTCTGTTCTGCTGCTGCTCTTTCCTGTAGACTTACTTTACATATGAAAGATACTGCTGCTGCTCTTTCTTGTAGACTTACTTTACATATGAAAGATAAGGATCAAGATGAGATCACATCGCTTGGCTAACCATGAAGAAAACACCCAGAGATGTTGTATCACAATAATCATCTCTTCTTCCAGAAGCAATGATAACACAACTGTCATCACCCTCACTCATTATTCTTCCAGTGATTACAAGCTTGAACTTGGAGCAAGTTTGATATGTACATATGTATATATTTAATGAAAGTAGCAACAGATACTTTCTAGATACTATCCATCTACGCAGCAAAGAGATATCGAAAATCAAATTCATATGGCATTATTTGTATCCCTTGTGAAACCATTTCATCAGGCCTCCCTCGTCTTTCCAGGCACTCCATTACTGCATTTCTTAATGACGTGGGGAGTTGAAGACAAATCCAATCTAGTAGGGATTCTACATCCTTTGCAAAATACCTGGAGTACCAGTCTAGTAATTTTGGAACCAGCAATTTCTTCTTGCTAGTGACCCCCACTGCTGCTTGTATATACTCCTTCTTTGCAGCTTCTAATTCGTTCTCAACCCCGGAGGCTGTATATACTCTCACCTATTCATCAAAAAAAACGAACCCAAGATTCAGATTGTTGAGACTTTTAATATATATAATTTTTTAAGATGTGATGTTTCCTCTGTCAACGCAAACTGACACACATACGCACAAATACTTATACTCACAGCAGGAGATGATCGACTTCCACAGGACAAGGCAAATGTTACCAATGGCTCAGGCCATTCTAAACCATAAACGCTCCTTATTGTTGCCTCTTTATCCTTCTTTCCACCTTACCTTATGTCCTCTGCTTCTCTATACACTGTTGATTGCAATGGATGATTGCAAAACTAACATACTCTTCTTAGCTAAAAAGAATCCCAACCCAACCCAATGTATGTGGGAGGGAAATTCAAATAACTCAACTACCAGTAAACAAGGAGGCTGATGTCTACTTGAAAGGGATCACTTTCAACAGAATAACCAATCTTCAATCTCCCACAAACCCTAATTGCAGAGCACTTGCATCCATCATCTACACTCTGTTCTGCTGCTGCTCTTTCTTGTAGACTTACTTTACATATGAAAGATAAGGATCAAGATGAGATCACATCGCTTGGCTAACCATGAAGAAAACACCCACAGATGTTGTATCACAATAATCATCTCTTCTTCCAGAAGCAATGATAACACAACTGTCATCACCCTCACTCATTATTCTTCCAGTGATTACAAGCTTGAACTTGGAGCAAGTTTGATATGTATATATGTATATATATTTAATGAAAGTAGCAACAGATACTTTCTAGATACTATCCATCTACGCAGCAAAGAGATATCGAAAATCAAATTCATATGGCATTATTTGTATCCCTTGTGAAACCATTTCATCAGGCCTCCCTCGTCTTTCCAGGCACTCCATTACTGCATTTCTTAATGACGTGGGGAGTTGAAGACAAATCCAATCTAGTAGGGATTCTACATCCTTTGCAAAATACCTGGAGTACCAGTCTAGTAATTTTGGAACCAGCAATTTCTTCTTGCTAGTGACCCCCACTGCTGCTTGTAGATACTCCTTCTTTGCAGCTTCTAATTCGTTCTCAACCCCAGAGGCTGTATATACTCTCACCTATTCATCAAAAAAATGAACACAAGATTCAGATTGTTGAGACTTTTAATATATATAATTTTTTAAGATGTGATGTTTCCTCTGTCAACGCAAACTGACACACATACGCACAAATACTTATACTCACAGCAGGAGATGATCGACTTCCACAGGACAAGGGAAATGTTACCAATGGCTCAGGCCATTCTAAACCATAAACGCTCCTTATTGTTGCCTCTTTATCCTTCTTTCCACCTTACCTTATGTCCTCTGCTTCTCTATACACTGTTGATTGCAATGGATGATTGCAAAACTAACATACTCTTCTTAGCTAAAAAGAATCCCAACCCAACCCAATGTATGTGGGAGGGAAATTCAAATAACTCAACTACCAGTAAACAAGGAGGCTGCTGTCTGCTTGAAAGGGATCACTTTCAACAGAATAACCAATCTTCAATCTCCCACAAACCCTAATTGCAGAGCACTTGCATCCATCATCTACACTCTGTTCTGCTGCTGCTCTTTCTTGTAGACTTACTTTACATATGAAAGATACTGCTGCTGCTCTTTCTTGTAGACTTACTTTACATATGAAAGATAAGGATCAAGATGAGATCACATCGCTTGGCTAACCATGAAGAAAACACCCAGAGATGTTGTATCACAATAATCATCTCTTCTTCCAGAAGCAATGATAACACAACTGTCATCACCCTCACTCATTATTCTTCCAGTGATTACAAGCTTGAACTTGGAGCAAGTTTGATATGTACATATGTATATATATTTAATGAAAGTAGCAACAGATACTTTCTAGATACTATCCATCTACGTAGCAAAGAGATATCGAAAATCAAATTCATATGGCATTATTTGTATCCCTTGTGAAACCATTTCATCAGGCCTCCCTCGTCTTTCCAGGCACTCCATTACTGCATTTCTTAATCATGTGGGGAGTTGAAGACAAATCCAATCTAGTAGGGATTCTACATCCTTTCCAAAATACCTGGAGTACCAGTCTAGTAATTTTGGAACCAGCAATTTCTTCTTGCTAGTGACCCCCACTGCTGCTTGTAGATACTCCTTCTTTGCAGCTTCTAATTCGTTCTCAACCCCAGAGGCTGTATATACTCTCACCTATTCATCAAAAAAACGAACCCAAGATTCAGATTGTTGAGACTTTTAATATATATAATTTTTTAAGATGTGATGTTTCCTCTGTCAACGCAAACTGACACACATACGCACAAATAATTATAATCACAGCAGGAGATGATCGACTTCCACAGGACAAGGCAAATGTTACCAATGGCTCAGGCCATTCTAAACCATAAACGCTCCTTATTGTTGACTCTTTATCCTTCTTTCCACCTTTACGATAGGCCTGATACACATACAAATGGCCAAAGTTTGTTAATCTATTACCGAGAAATTATGAATGAAACTTGCATTCATTATTATCCCAAGACCAAAACCATTTCAGCTCAGAAATAAACTTACATCTTTCGAGTGATATGGTAGCCTAAGAATGAAATGTTCGATAGTCAACGCATTCAGTGAGTTCCCACCTACGTTTATCACGCCCTGCATTATTCATTCCCATACAAGGCACATACAAAAATTAACTGGCTGCATATTAAGAGCACAACAAAAAATACCATAGGTTCACTCGCATTCTTTCTCATCCAATCCTCATTCAATTTGAATTTTTCCTTAGCACAGTAAACAGGTGGGTAATGATATTCGTAATACTTGATGTTTGCATTCAAAACACTTGCAATATTTAAGGCAGGGCATACCTTGCGCATAAAAGCAACGACCATCTGAGGAGTTGAAGGTAATCCATGCTCGAGGAATGCCTGTAGTTGAAGGAAAGATAATTTGTTTATTTCCCAGATACATATGAGTGGCTTAACTTTTAAAAGGGAAGGTTAGAAACGAGGAAGTGATGAAGGGAAATACTTTACTATACATACATTCATCATGCAGACATTGTAAATATTAATCCAAAATGCCAACTTCTGCTGATGTTACAAGCCTTTCAAATCTACAGTACTTAGCTTGTCAACCAGAACCCTGCAGAGACAAATTACAAATCAACCAAATTTCAATAATATATCATGTCATCGTATACTCCATATAGAAGAAAAGAATACAGCATTGGATGTTTATATAAAGGATCAAAATATTAATACAACAAAGGTTGAAAATGACTTTTAGTTAAAGAAAAGTCTTGACATGTGCCTGTGGCTGTCGGGATTCACATGCAGCATGGCACTAAAACTCTATTTTTATCAGGCGAGAGTTGTGCTCATTCATGTCGTGTTCTATTCCTCTCACATTAGCCGTGAAATGAAATTACGATTCCCTTGTTGAAAGGGGCCAGTTAGTTGTCCAAATAGGACGAATAAATGAAACGCTAGAGCCGAAAGCTAGGAAACATAAAACTTTTAACCATGAAACCCTAGAGACAAACGATGTTTAAGCTAGGTAACGGTTATACCCGCTAGCTATTCAAGCTATGTAAATGCTATAGCTGAAATCTATTGAAGCTATGGAGGAAAATGAAACCCTGGGGCAAATGAAATAGAAAGCTTAAAAAAAAAACTGTTTAAAGTCTATATTTACCGGTGTAGGGCACAACTCGGCTACAAAGATGATGGCCGGGAGAATTGCATGCCAAGGTCCGCCAGATTAAACCCCAGAGTCGAAATCTCGGTAGGTGAAACCCTTCAGCCGAAGTGCTCACGAGTAGATAGAATTGCAAACGAAACCCTGGAGCGGTAGTTCGGACATGTGTCTGTACCTATGGAGATTCACATGCACCTGTATATATATTTCATGGCATACAACCTGCATGTATCTGCAAAGGGTACAACTGGGCTGCAAAGATGGTGGGCAGTGGAATTGCAAGCCAAAGACAGCCAAATGAAACCCCAGAGTCAAAAGCTCGGGAGGTGAAACCGTTGAGCCGAAGCGGTCACAAGTATCTATTACAGATTCTGAGGATCGTTCCTAAATTTTAAAAACTATTACTCTGGTAAGTAGAGTAAAACCCTAACCAAAAACATGCACACTGCCCTGCTTATTCTGTGGCATTCACAGCATCATTTTCAACCTGAGAAAAACGGAAAATACTTTGATCGTTACCTGTAAACCGCCACGGAAAATGTTCGGCGAATCCTCAAAACAGAGGAGAATTAAAACTGTTCTTCCACTAACAGAGGGAGGTGCAATCTATGCTGGGTTGGATAGTATGATTCAGAAACTCTGAATGCCTGTGTAAATACGGGTGCATTATGGATTGAGTGGATTGAAAATGGAAACCATCCTAACATTATTCCTTTTCCTTCGCTATCACCAGCAACTTCCAGAGGCAAGGTGGCAGAACCCAAAATTTCACGCCACGTGTCAACCTGAATGCCCGACCTTCTTCTGCAAATCGCGTTTCGCTGGACCCAATTTTCACGCCACGTGTCGACCTAGGAATCAAAAGGACGACGAAAGCTTGTTTCAAAGAAAGGCCTATCGGCCTAATTATAAACATTCCATAAAATAGCAATAAACTATTTGGTTTATTAAAATAGAGCATTGAACTCTTTGATGGGTTTTATTATGCGTTACAGCTTCTCTTATTAAGATGAAAAATGTGATGTTTCTCAAAATAATTTTTTATAAACATTTCATAAAAGAGCATTTTGTTTTGTAAAGTTGTGAATTTCTTTTATTATTATGTTCCGGTTTGTATTATTAAGATGACTAATTTTAAACATCTTTGGTGTATATAGTTGTGAGAATAAAAAACTAATTTTGTTTATATGATTAATTTTATTATAATTTGGATTATTAAGATGACTAATTTTAAACATCTTTGGTGTATATAGTTATCTTTGGTGTAAATAGTTGTGAGAATAAGAAGTTAATTTTGTTTATATGCTTTTATTTTATTATTGTTATAGTTTGTATTATTTAGATGACTATTTTGAACGTCTTCGTATTATGTTGTAGAATAAAAGTTATTTTTGTTTATATGATTATTTTATTGTTGTTCTATTTTAATTTTGTCATTATAATTAATTATTATTAAGTTTTATTTTTAGAATCTTTGATTTATTATTTTTATTATAGAATTTTGTTGGTGGGAAAGCAGATTTTTAAGATCTTATGTTAATTTTCTTTCGGTATTGTAATATTAAATGGTTTTTTGGTTGGTTATTAATAATTTTGAATTATAGTCTATATACTGAATTATTTAATGATAGATTCATATTGAAATTATTTAATTGATGACTGTATTGATTTTTTTTATATTATAAATATGTTTGAATTTCAAATGTTAATTTTATATTTAAAAATTCTGTGAATTATACATTTCCTTTTTGTTATTTTTATTCAGAAGAACTTATCTATAGGGTTTTAATAGATGGTGATCTTGTGGGTAATGCACTCCTAGATGTTAAATCACCGATTTAATTTCTTGTCATATTTGAGTGTTATTCTTGGGCATGTCTATGATGTAGCCTTACCACTCCCAAACTTACAAAACAAACTTATAATTTTATTTTTTTTAACTTTTAATTTCTTTCTTCTTTGTATATTGAATATTTTATTATATACAACACACACATATATATTCCTAACATTCTCTTTCTATATATGTGGATTTGATATCATAAATTAGTTAAGATAGATCTTCAAATAGTTTATTTAAATCACACCTTGAAATATTTTTTAAAAATTTATGACTTAAACATCTTACACGTTTTTTACTTCTAATTACTTTGTCTCTTTTCAAAGTTGATATAAAATTAGATTACTTAATGTAGACATGGAAGTAGTTTTTTTATCACTGAAAGTGAGTTAAATATTTTTGTCACATTGGGTTGTAATATAAACAACAAACCACATTAAGGTTGGGATTATTGATGATTTATAATTTTTTTAATTAAAACTAACTAAACATGTATATACATTTTTTCTTTTTATTATAGCCTGTATTGATTTTCTATTTAGAATATTTCATTTTTATTTTAAAGATACACACATCAACTCCATGTTGAGGATGGATGGAAACACATATTGCCCTCACAATGGACTCTAGAATGGGTCCCTCAAGGCAATGATAATTAAGGTCTTTGATGTTTTTACTTCTAATCATATTTGTCTTCTTATTGGGCCGAGAGACACTCTACAACCTAATCTATGAGGGAGAAGTTTTCATACACGATTATATTATTTGAAATATATGTAAAATATTTAATGCAAAATAAAAATAATATTGAATATATAGACTCAATTATTTTTTAACAAAAACATATATATACAAAAATATTATCAATCACGGAAGAAAATTAAACATGAAGAAAAACAAATTTCTTCAAAATTTCTTAAACAATATTTAATCGAACAATATTTAATCTTTAACATATTGTAATGAAATAAAATTATATTCAATAAAATTATCTATTTATAAATTATCTCCCTTCACATACAACAAATTTACCATGATGTAAAACTTACCAACATCCCACCCTTCATTCCAATGTGCTGTGATCTGTAACATCCCTATCATTAAATATCGTAAAAAATATTGCCGTAAAAACTCATGACCCGTAAAATTTATATTCCCATATTGTGGAATGTTATTAAATTCATTTAACTGTTTCATCAATATTTAGTTAGGGTTGAATTACCTTATCCTTTTCACCATTTTCTTCGTCGATACAGGGGAACTACTTGGGAAATGTGTTTCATGTCAGAACGAATAAAGAGAGCTCTTTGTTGTTGGCCAACCAGAAGAATTTAGTGGTGGTTCTGGTAGTTATGGTTGGCGTACTCTCAACATTGATATTGTTGAATGATGGCAGAGGCCAAATCGAAGCTTCTCACACATATTTGTGACGGCAAGCTTGACACATGGTCATACCACTTATGTATTTATCGCTTTGAGAGACAATGGGACTTGACATCAAAAAGCTCCAAATGATCAGTGCTGGAAAATTAGAGTGCCCATCTTTTACGACTATTGAATTGGTTAATTTGTACTTGGTTTTCAATTGTTGCTAACCAATGCACAAGTGAACTGCAAAACAAGATGATGTAAAACACTATTTCCAATATTTTTACTCTAACACAAGGCATTAACAAATGAGCCCAAATGTTGTTATCAATGTGTTTTGGATTGGTGGTGCCAATTGACAGCAGCCAACTGATCCTCATCATGAAAAGCGAGATCATTCTACACCAAAGAGATAAGTAACTATATCCTTTTGGTTAAAAGAGTAGATGTAGATAATTTTTGTGGTATTAATTTAAGAGTAAGTTGTTTGGTGGTTAATCTCTTTAGAAAGTCTTGCAACTTTTTTGTGCATTAATAGTTTGCATGCATACATGTATATGTGTATCTGTTTTTAAGTTCTTGAAAACGTTTGCTTATGCATAGTAAAATATAAGTTAGAGATGTTTTTTTGGAAAGAAAACACATGTGAAACCTACACACAAAAAGATAAAAAAAAATTTATTATATGTTTCTTGAAAAAAATGTATGTAATTTTTTTTTTTAAAAAGAGGAAGAAAATAAGTTATTTTATTAAAAAGTTATTGTCAAGAAATTAAGAGAGAAAATTAGATTATTAATTTCTTTGGAGATACTAGCATGATTCTTATAGACTCTTAATAGGAATATGTGCACAATAATAATATTTCTATGTTAAATGGTGAAAAGGAAATATTAATTGAGTGCATCATTGTATTAGATTTCGAAGTGAAATATCATTCCATACATTATCATATTGGATTTTTGGAAAAGAGAAAAAATTATGCATGCATTATTATATTAAATTCTTGGAAAAGAAAAATGTGTGGTATGCACGAAAGAAAGAATGGTGGTATGCATTAGACCTTTGTAAAAGGATTATTTAGTGCATGCACAAATAACAACCAATGTGTTATAGAAATATATGTTTACATACAGGAAAAATATTAATTGTGTGCTAGAATTCTTGAAAGTACGTGTTTAATTGCTATTATGTTTAAACTCTCCTTTTGAGAACATGGATGTAGATTTGCATGCATGAAAAAAAAATAGTTAATGAATTAAATTTCTTGAAAAGAAATATGTTACTTTCTTGCACCAAAAATATAAATAGTGTTTGATCTCTTGAAAGAAAATATGATATTTGCGTCCATGAAAAGTACACTTATGATGTTGAATTCTTTGAGAAGAAATATGCATGGAAAGAAAATAATTATTGTGTTAGACCCTTAAAGAGAAACATGGATTTGTGTGCAGAAAGAAATAATTATTATGTTAGACCTTGGAAAAGAATACAAGTTATTGCACCTAATAAATGAATTAGCTTTCATTTCGAAAATACATATATCTGCACGCAAGAAATAATAACTAACAGGGTAGTTTTCTTCTAAGAACAAAGCATGTAATTGCATATACAATATGTATAGTAAATAACCCTAACTTGGAAAGGATGTTTTTTGAAAAAAGAACCTATATTTGCATGCACAATAATGGTGTCTATTATGATAGATTTCCCTTAGAAGGGGGAATGAATTTGTATGTATAATAATAATAATAATAATAATTGTATTGGGAAATATTACTTAGATACATGCCAAAGAAAATTAAATGATTAATAAGAAAATTAAATGTTTGTTCATTTCCACCCTATGAGGTTTCCAGGGTATATCAGTGTTCAATGATGTGATTTCTTATTGTATCAGTTTGATGATGTTGATTCCTTGCATGATATGGAAGTTATAATATCAAGTATGTGATTAACTAATTTAGTTAAAGGAATCATGAAAATGATACAAGGATACATTAGAAAGTATATATGCTACAACATTGGTTGTTATTGGTTATGTAACTTACTATTCATTTACTAAAGTTACTCTATGTAATAATGAATATTCTATCTAATGGTTAATGAGTAATTTGGATAGTTACCTTTGGGTAAATTGTGTAAAAACAATTCTAAATCCATGTTTTTCATTCGAGGTTATTGGGGGATGTTACAAGTGGTATCAAAGTTGAAGGTTGCAACATTAACGCCTTTGGGAAATGTTAAGCATAAAAGACATCGAGGTATGCTATTAGTGGGCATCAACTCAAGTATGAGTACAACAATCTACATATTTATATTTGCAGTCAGCTACTTTTGACATGAGATTCATGATTCATGTTTATCACTGAATTGAAGAGTAGTAAGTAATAAAATTTGTTGTAAAACTATGTTCATGACGTTTGAATCTCGATAAGGATAAAAGAAAATAAAACCTATGTTACAACTGTGAACAATATTGAACACTCACTAAGGAAAGTGAAATTCAGCTACCAATCTTTGTAAATATGAAAATATTAATGATACATTTAATGAACATGACTAAAGTTACAATGCACTACTTATAATGAGTGAATGCATGAATGCAAAATATGGAGAATGTACTTGAAGAATAGGATAAAGTATTTTAAAAGAACATTTTATGAACCCATTTAGATGTTAAAAATGAACAATGAGTCAAGTATTAAGACTTGACACTAATAGCTAGTAGCTTATTGAATCTTGTCATGGTTGCATTAAGATGGTACCATTGATTAGTTAGTGTTGCATGAATAAATATTAAAACTTATATGCATGAATTGGATTTTATTTAAGCTTATTATAAGTTGTAAACAAGTGATCAAGGTAGTTACTTCATGTACCAGTCTGTTGGTGACAATACGCTATGGGAATTAGAAATGTTTGAATTGTTACCATAACTATTATTAACATTTACACATTAATGAATATTTGTATATACTTTTATGCATAACAATATTGTATGAACAAAACTAAAATGGTTGCAAAAGTGAATGCTTGTTTAAAAAATGCATAGTTATGGCTAATGTTGCTTATGGATTAAGCAGGGGTAGCTTAAAAACAACATGAAAACTTGTGAAGGCAAAACATTGCAATGCGAATTGCAACTTGAAATGAGAAAGTATAATGTTATGATATGCATGATTGTGTTATTTGGAAAATCACAATGTATACCACCTGTATGTCCGTTATGTTTCCTGCCAATATAGATATTGTGGAACCATGTTATATGGATACATGATGTTTATTATAATGATAATGTGCATGTGGTTTATTATGTAAACTATTGTGAGAAAGAGTGGTAAAAGAGAATTTCACATGCTAGACAATTGTGGATTGTTGTGAAAAGCTAGGATGCCTTGGGTTGACGGAAACTGCCTACTTAGAGGGGTTTATGGTGCTTGCCTATTCGTATATCCTCTCCTTAGAGATAATTTATATCAGTAAGGGAAAAGAGTTGGCCAAAATGATAAGAAGGGAGAAATCCTGAGGAAACTCTGTTTATTTGGAGCATGTTGGAGGAGGCCCAAAATTCCTCATAGACGAGACACTGTTGGAGGAATAGGTAGGACACTGCCAAGAGGAATCATGTATTGGACCCTATATGGTCATTAGAAACCTTGAGTTGGTTGGCTAGTGGAATTCTGGATTGGACCTGGTATGGTCTCTGTAAGAGAATTGTCTAGATATGAAAAGTCCTCAATCTGGTTGTGGAAACCAATTCACATGGGTTAGGAGGAGCATTATTTTTCCACCGTGGTTCTCATAGCAGAAAAAATTAAGTAATACATTATGTGTTGCGTTAAAAATGAATTTTATATATAATTGTATAAATATTTTATGTACATATTGACAATAAAGGAGCCTAATGATCGATATGGAATTATTGGAAGTATAGTTCCTTTACTGCATTACCAATCTTATGAAGGTCTGTAGCAAGGGCTAAGATAATTTTCACTTGATGCAATTATTGATCATTTCGATGAATGGAGATCTAGGTTTTCTTTGAGTACTTTTAGAAGTGTTATGTGGATGTCTTTAGCATGAACTAAGACATATGACAGTGTGCACGTCATGCAATGATTTATAATTTTGATGATTAGAATATTGGTGCTCTCTAAGTACTTGTAGAAGTACTGTGATTGAAATATCGCCTGAAATTGCATAATTGATTGATAGTTAAAAATACTTCATTTGATTGAAAATGTTGTGACTAATATAATTATGTTAGATTTGTTAGTCATATATTACAAGGTGCTTGCCATGGAGTGTGGATGGGTTATCAAATCATTCTTAAAGAACTTGCATAAAAGTGACCATGATTTTCAAGAAAAATTGGTAAGTAATGGTAAGTTGATATAGAGATTTTATTTGGTATTTTATGAATTTGAATAATGGCCAAGTGATGGAAAGAAGAACTTGCATATTCTTGTAGTTATAACTGCTTATGACTATTGATAAAATGTTAGTGTTCTACATATGAGTCTTTCTTGGAAATGAAATCCTTCATTCTAAAGGGGAATGATCCTCTTTTGGATTGTTTAGATTGTTAAATAATGAGTAAACGTTAAAATTCCAGTGAAGGATGAACACCGAGGATGGTCTTCTCTTTAAAGGGTGGGGTATGTAACATTCCTACCATTAAATATTATAAAAAAGTATTCACGTAAAAATCATACCCCATAAAACTCATATTCCAATATTGTGAAATGTTGTTAAATTCATTTAATTGTTTCATCAATATTTAGTTAGGGTTTTTTTGGTACGGAGGAAAATACCAAAGAATTACCTTATCCTTTTCACCATTTCTTGGTCGATACAAGGGAACTACTTGGGGGATGTGTTTCATGTCAAACCAAAGAAAGAGAGCTTTTCATTGTTGGTGAACCAAAAGAATTTAGTGGTGGTTATGGTAGTTATAGTGGGTGTGCTATCAACATAGAGATTGTTGAATGATAGGAGAAGCCAAATCCAAGCTTCTCATCATGGGGGAGACAAGATATATGGGACACAGATTTGTGAGGGCAAGATTGGCCCATGGCCATCCCACATATGTATTTCTCGCCTTGAAACAATCGACCTTGACATTAAAAAGCTCCATGTGATCTAGTCCTTGAAAATAAGAGTGCCTATCTTTCATAGTTGTCGAATTGGTTGATTTATAGTCGTCTTCCAAAACCATTGCTAACCAGTGAACAAGTGAACTGCCAAAAAAGATGATGTAAAATATTATTTTCGATATTTTTATCATAACACAAGGGATTAACAAATAAACCCAAATTTTGTTATCAATGGGTTTTGGATTGGTCATGCAAATTGACCATAGCCAGCTTCTCGTCATCATGCAAAGTGAGGCCAGGCTACACCAAAGAGAGATAAGTAACTATATCCTTTTAGTTATAAGAGTAGATAACTTTTATGGTATTATTTTAAAAGAGGAAGTTGTTTGGTGCTTTTGTTAATCTCTTTGGAAAGTCTTGCAAAGTTCTTGTGCATTAAAAGATTGCATGCATATATTTGTATATCTTGCTAAGTTTTTGAAAATGTTTTCTTAGTTTATGCATAATAAAATATCAGTTAGGGATGTTTTTCTTGAAAAAAAACACACATGAAACTCACACAAAAAAGATTAAATAAATCATGATATTTTTCAGGAAAATAATTTATGCAAACTTTTGTTATGAAAAGAGAAATAAAATAAGTTATTTCATTAAAAAAAAGATTGTCGGGAAATAATGAGAGAAAATTAGATTGTTAATTTCTTTGGAGATATCAGCATGACTGAGTATAGACCCGTAATAGGAATATGTGCACAATAATAATATCCATTATATTTGAATTCTTGAAATAAATTTCTATGTTAAATTGTGAAAAGGAAATATTAATTGCATGCATCATTGTATTAGGTTTCGAAGTGAAATGTCCTTGCACACATTATAGTATTGGATTCTTGGAAAAGAGAAAAGATTTTGCATGCATTATTGTATTGAATTATTGGAAAAGAAAAATGTATTGTTATGCACGAAATAATTGTGTTATGCATTAGACCTTTTAAAAATGATTATTTAGTTCATGCACAAAGAACAACCAATGTGTTATAGAAATATATATTTGCATGCAGGGAAACGATTAATTGTGTGTTAGAATTCTTGAAACCGAAACACATGTTTAATGGCTATTATGTTTAACCTCTCTTTTCAAGAACATTGAAGTGTATTTGCATGCAAGAAAAAAAATAGTTAATGAATTAGATTTCTTGAAAATAAATATGTTATTTGCTTGCACGAAAAATATAAATATTGTGTTTCATCTCTTCAAAGAAAATATGATAGTTGCATCCATAAAAAGTACACTTATGATGTTGGATTCTTCGAGAATAAATATGCATAGAAATAAAATAATTAGTGTTAAACCCTTAAAGAGAAACCTAGATTTGCATGTAGAAATGAATAATTATTATGTTAGACTTTGGAAAAGAGAACAAGTTAATGGGTGTAATAAATGCATTAGCTTTCCTTTGGAAAATACATATATCTGCATGCAAGAAATAATAACCAATATGATAGTTTTCTTTTAAGAACAAAATATGTAATTTCATGTACAATAGACATTGTGAATAGCCCTAACTTGGAAAATATGCTTTTTGAAAAAGGAACATGCATTTGCATGCACGATAATGGTGTCTATTATGATAGCTTTCCCTTAAAAGGGGGCATGCATTTTCATGTATAATAATAATAATAAAATAATATTTATTGTATTGGGAAACATTACTTAGTTACATGCACAAAGAAAAAGTTGAGGGGTTAACTCCCTTTTAATAAGTTTTATGTAATTACATGCATGAAAATCAAAGCGAAGGTGCTAGTGTCTTTTAAATGAAATTGTATGGTTACAATGGTTTTCCTTTGGAAAAGAATGTGTGCTTGTGCGAGAAGGATCATAGTAATGTGGTATTTATTCTTCCATGTTTTGATAATTATTTTCTTATAATTAATGCATGAGCATTGTTGTTGTTGTTAGAAGAAACATGTTGTGATATTATATTCACATTTCATGTATGAACATGAGTAGATGTTGAAGAATCACTATTAGGATTCATTATTGGTTGATTAATACTTTATGTAATTGATGCAGGAGCATCCAGCTAAGGCACCATGACCGGGTGTTGGTCTCTGCCAGGTTGGAGAGTTGAATTAGCATATTTTTTGTTTTATATGTTCAGTTTGTCAGAGTAGGAGGTAGGATTTTGTTTTATCTTAATCTCAGTATTAGTCAAAGGTATTTTGGTCGGTTAGGGTTATTTACTTGTTTGTCTTTAATAAACAGTAGATTGATAATTGTCTTGTCATTTTAAGAGAAAAAATACAAATGTGTCTAAATGTAAAATCTTGCCATATAGGCAGAACCGAATATTTAATAGTTATGTAACCATAAGGTCTAAAACTGAAAGTAACTACACAGTTCCATTAACTGTAGACAAAGCATATAAATGCAACAATGAAAATCATTGACAAGGTTCAACATTTTCGGATACAAATAATAAAAAGAGACAGAGCACAAATTTATCTATCATCCATCTGTAGTATCGTCTACATATTGTGCAACTATATTTTTCTCTATTGTTTAACCGATTCAAAAATAACAAGCAGAGTGCAGGCCTACAACTTTATGTTTTTCCTCTCTTAAAATAAAATAGAGCACTGTAAGTTGCATGTAAGTTCCAAGACTAGAACGGACAAGCACGTAAACAAGCTCGTAGCTAGGAGAATGTCCACACAGTGAAACAATTGAACGAATAAAACAGAGTCCAGGCACCGATTGAATAAAGCAAGATAGATGTAATTCATTACGAACTATCATACACCATTTCTTTCCTTTCTAAACGAAACAGAGTCAAAGAGAATATATAATTGTTATTATATAAGAGTCCAATGTTACATTGTCAAAACGAATAGAGTAAATAGCGACCACGAGACAGGGCAGACCCTAGTCAAGGGTTTGACATTGTGAAACCATCGAGCCTAACTAAAGAGCATAACTAGAATGAGTTACAAACTGGAAATTGTAAACAGAAGTATGCCGAGGTCGTGAAATGACTCAAACAATAAACAACAACTGAATAGTGAGGTGCAACCACCAGAGATCTACAAACCCTAGCTATAATTCAACAAAATTGTGGTGACAGAGCCTACCAGCAAAGCATTGAAGGGTTTGCAAATCAAATCGTTGAAGCCATCCATGCCCGAGGTCAAACTCTCAACCTGTGCAACCAGAACAAGCCAAAGTTAAGCACACCACGCATAACAGTGAACGAGCACAGATACAATACAAGTAAGGGAAGAACATAACTCACCTGGGAGCGCGATAGAACAAGGCCCCTCATGCAACAGAGCAACAGAATACAAGAAAGACCTGAGGCAAGAGGAGCAGACATTATTAGTTCCTAAACCAGGAGAAGGCAGAGATAAAGCAAGGAAAGACAAATTACCTGAAGACATAGCTGAGCAAGCCATTGTGCTTGAAGCCTGTGCACACGAGAACCACAACATAAAACAATTTTAGCAGCACAGTAGTATCAAGAAAAATAACCAACAGCAGGAAGGAACGGCTGGAAGTCGAACAAACCAAACTAGAAATCGGTTCTAGTTACCAGCAGACAAAATAACCCACTGTGCAGAAGAAAACAAGCAAACTAACCTCCAGAGCGCAAAATAGGTTCATACAACAAGGAATACACTTGCCTACAACACAAGCGAGTCCGTGGAACTACATTCGTTCACAAACAAGACTAGAATAGAGCATTTCCATAGAAATCCTCGCAGAGCTCTCACAGTAGAGCGAAATGCCGAAAATGACCAGAATGCCAAAGGGTTTTGTGTAATGAACAAGCGGGAAATGAAGACCGAGGTAGGAGGACAGGTCAGTTTCAGAATTACGAGCCTTATTAAATGATTGCAACTACCAACATAAATATCCACTGTTCATATCCATAATCAAAAGCCAAATCATCAACCAAATCCACATTCATCATTAGCACCAGACAACCTTGTATTAAGTTATACGTTGGAGTGTGGGCTAGGTCCCATTAGTGATCATGATATCAACGCATGATGACGAAAACAATGACAAAAAATGATAAATGACTTGTGCAAAGGATATATTATGTTTAACATAATGGAAGGTAAAGAATTAATGGTCCATGTAGATGAGTGGAAGCTGCAAGATGGTCCACTGATGGAACATTCAAGCCACAATGATATGAATATTGAAGATTTGTGGAAATGATATCATGATGATTGTAATAGATTTTACCTAGATATTTTTTGTCTAAATGATATTTCCTTGTAATATTTTATGACAATGGTTAAGGGATAACTCCCTCATAAGCCATTGAGTGAGGGGTGAACACACTTATGAGCGTTTAATAATAAAATTAAATGTTTGGCAGTTTTCACCCTATGTAATTTCCAGGGTATATCGATGTTCAATGATGTGATTACTTATTGTGTTAGTTTGATGATGTTGATTCCTTGCATGGTGTGATGTTTATAATATGAAATATGTGATTAACTAATTTAGTTAAATGAATCATGAAAATCATGCAAGGTCACATCAGAAAGTCTATATGCTACAATAGTAGATGTTATTGGCTATGTAACTTATTATTCATTTACTAAAGTTACTCTATGTAATGATGAAGATTCTATTTAATGATTAATGAAGAATTTGGAATAGTAATTTGGATAATTACCGGTGGGTATATTGTGTAATTTTTTTCTAAATCCATGCTTTTTCATGGGAGGTTACTGGGGATGTTATCTGAAACCACACCTTTTCATTCCATCTTTCTTTGATCTTTGACTGGGCATCACATTAAAAATATAAAAAATCATATAAGATTATTTTCGAAAACTTAGAAACTAATGAAACCTAGTAAATTTTTATTAGGTCTAAAATGTTGCATGAAATTAGAATACTTGAACAACTAAAATATTAAAAAAATTAAGTAAATTGATATCATAATTAAAATTTGTTTATGTGAGACAAAAGTTATCAAAACAAAAAAAATAATTAGCATTTTTGATATATAAATGAAGTAAATTGATATTATACAAAAAAATAATTAGCATTTTTGATATATAAATGAAGTAAATTGATATTATATAATTAAAAAAATGTGAGTTGAAAAGAAATAAATAAATTTTATCCAAATAAAAAAATAATACCGGTGGGTATATTGTGTAATTTTTTTCTAAATCCATGCTTTTTCATGGGAGGTTACGAAACCACACCTTTTCATTCCACCTTTTCATTCCATCTTTCTTTGATCTTTGACTGCGCATCACATTAAAAATATAAAAAATCATATAAGATTATTTTCGAAAACTTAGAAACTAATGAAACCTAGTAAATTTTTATTAGGTCTAAAATGTTGCATGAAATTAGAATACTTGAACAACTAAAATATTAAAAAAATTAAGTAAATTGATATCATAATTAAAATTTGTTTATGTGAGACAAAAGTTATCAAAACAAAAAAATAATTAGCATTTTTGATATATAAATGAAGTAAATTGATATTATACAAAAAAAATAATTAGCATTTTTGATATATAAATGAAGTAAATTGATATTATATAATTAAAAAAATGTGAGTTGAAAAGAAATAAATAAATTTTATCCAAATAAAAAAATAATAAGTAAAAATTAATAACATATATAGTTTATATAGTTTACGTGCATTTTCTTTGAGGTAATAATTATTTAAGATAGATGCGTACATACACTTATAATTACAATTAATAATTAAATCAACCGAGATCCATCTTAATGCCAGATCTACCAAGTGTTAAGAGGATCAAATCTTGACATGCAAACCTTTTTTTAGAGTGAAAAGAGATCAAATCTTGACATGCAAACCTTTTTTTAGAGTGAAAAGAGATGAAAAGATTTGATGGTAGATCCAGAGTTAAAATGGATCTAGGTTGATTTATATATTTAGAATACTTATCAATTTTTTTAAGAAAATTTATCTCACGCAAAAAATTAAATATAATTAATTTACATATATGTGAAATCATTTATTAACTTGCACTTAGATAAAATTTACTCACAGTATTATTTTTTACTTTGATAAAGCTTACTATGATGTCAATTCACTTAATTTTTTCTAGCAACATTCTAGTTTGGTAAGTATTCCATTTTTGTCCAAAATTTCACACGTAATAAAAACTTTTACTTTTTAGCTAAATTTATTTCATTCACAGATTATATAGTTTAAGATTTTTGAAAGACAAAATATACTTTAATTTATTAGTTGGGCACATATGCTCCTTTACTAAATAACTTCATATTTTTTTTTATACATTTTCTTTCTTTTGTACTTTGTGATTATGTGTTTTAATTAAAATCTTTAATTAAACCAACATATTCAATATTATAATTTTTTATTTTTCAGTAATTAACTCACATATATTTCAAAAAAAAATTAATTTACAACACTTATCTTAAACTACGCTATAGTGTGCAACAAATATTAAAAACATTTCTCATGTACTGGGCTCTGGGCTCCAGAGGGCCTCTTAGCTCGACAAATAATCAAAGATTCTAAAATTTAAGTTTATTTATCAATAATTCTTATGTTAGACGATAGAGTTATTATGATTCGTTGGATCATAGTTACAAGTGTCAAGTGGAAATAAGTCGGACGATTTCTTAAACGGTTTGACGGTTTGAAAGAGAGTACTGGCTGGGGAAAAAAGTCTTTGCTATGGCTATTGAAGAACGAGGAGCTGTGCAGACTCGATATGGAAAAATTGCAGTACGACGAGATGAGCAGAGTCGATACGGCTATTGAAGGACGATGAGCTGTTCTGAGCCGAGATGGCATCAAAATGGATCACAATCATGGCGTCTCTTATAAGCCTAGCCTGCATGGTCGTATGGATACTTGGTTCATAGTTATATTAAGTACTCATTGACTCCTTTTATACGATGCCTGCAGCATTAGAAAATTATCACCATATGTTCTTGGGTGAAGAACCAGTGTTATATATTTCTTTGGTTGTGCTATGTTACAGGATGCTGGTTATGTTGATATGCCCAGGCATTATGCACATTTCAATTTTAGTAGAGGTTGCTACAGAGCTTTTCAGAGCCCCTCTTTACACAATGGAAACAAGCCATCGATGGCAGCTCTGTGAAGTTGGGGTTTGGGAAAGCATAGACTTGCTTCTGGTCTTCTGGGGTAGGTCTTTTTAACAACTTCCATAGAACCTTGCGCTAGCTCTTGTGAATATAGTAAAAGATAATAGAATAAAATTCGTTGAAGGCGAGACCTGCTACCATACCAGCTGTTCCTGCTGGAGGACGTTTGCATTTGTTGTTGTTGGAGGACACGACAAATGGGGACAAAGCTTGAAGCGACGAAGAGTATAATTTTATATACTAGCAATTGTCTCAAAAGGTATAAAGAGAGGCCGATAGGATTATTTAATTGGAATTTTTGAATTTTTCTAGAAGAGTTAATTGGTTTGTGGAAAACATTGTTTTCTTGGACTAGATCATTGTGCAATTACTTTTCTTTAGATGTTTTGTTTATATCTATGTTACAAGGAACACATTGAATGTCTTATTTCATTTCTGCTATCCTTACTAATATCTTTTCCATGCTTTTTCTTGATCAATCTGATGAAATATTCCATTATCCTTTGGTGAAAGTCTTCACCTGCATATTAGTGTACATCCTAGTAAGTTCAAAGCTCGAAAGGCAACCAAAAAAGTCAATCATAACCACCGTATTCAAATTCACAATGTAAAACTGTGCACATATTCAAATTCATAATGTAAAACTGCTAGACAGAGTTTAGATAGAGTACCTCCAAGATGGGTATCACTGTTTGTAGCCAAAACCTCAAAACCTCAAAAGCTCTGTATGCCACGGCCAAGATAAAAAACAACAATATTTTCCTCTCCACCCTTCTTGTCCAAGCCATAAGCTATTGCTAAGGAAAAATATTTACAAAGCTAATAGTAAAACTGTAATTGCAGAGTGATAGTTCTACGTGATACAGAATGAAAGTTCTACATCGTAAAAATTATGAAAGGCTAAGGAAAAATATTTACAAAGCTAATAGTAAAACTGTAATTGCAGAGTGATAGTTCTACGTGATACAGAATGAAAGTTCTACATCGTAAAAATTATGAAAGGC
>APFE031752018.1:83549-102618 GCA_000404065.3 Pinus taeda | reverse complement strand
CTTCCTTAAGGAGTGAATGTATGGTGTTGCCCTACCCTAAGGGTTTGATCAATAAAGAATCATTTCATATTATTTCTAGGTTTATTTGCATTATCTTATATTTTCATATCAGATCTATAATATTTTTGGGTTAGATCTACAACAAGTGGTATCATAGCATTTTCTTGGGCACAAAAGTGGAGAATTTTTTTTTTCATTTTTGCAGGATTTCAGGGGAGACGAGTTTAAAAATCAGATCTGTACATTTTGGTACAAGATCTGCAAAATATAATTGCATATCTGGATTCTATGTGAAAAAATACCCGATTTCAAAAAAAAATCGGTCAAATCGGAGTCCGGATGAAGGAGATATCGCTGATTTAAAAATCAGTGGGGTTGCAGATAATTTTTCAGGGCAGCGAGTTTGCGGTGCAGATCTAGACGTCCTGGTGCAAGATCTGCAAAATCTAATTGCAGATCTGGATTCTATGTAAAAAAATACCCAATTTCAAAAAAAAAAAAAATCAGTCGAATCGGAGTCCGGATGAGGGAGATATCGCTGATTTAAAATCATCTCTTTTTGCAGAAATTTTGGGTGATGGCGGAAAAGTTGCAGCACAGATTTGAAATTCTAGTGCCTGGATCAGGATTTCTATTACATGGGCAGATACATAATGATTGTTCCATTTCTGAAAATAGGTCATACTAAGGATTCTCAATAATATTAACGAAACTGTGACAATTTCAAATTTTAGCCAAGTAAGTGAATTTTTTCCAAACCTTCATGGCTTCTAGCAAGGAATTTTTTACAGGAAATGATAATGGTGCTACTATTGAAGAATACATACAGAGATACAAGTCCACATTTCCGGACCTTTGGAAGATTACAATGGGGCTTGATATAAGAGATGAGGCTCAAAAATGGTGGAATTCACTTGACCACGAGCAGTTGACCAAACTTTCAGATGCAGAATTTGAAAAAGTCCTTTTGGACAAATGGTCTCGGGCTAGAAAAAAGGAGAATGAGACACATAAGGGGTTAATTGCTACGGGTGTCTCCTTACTGCAGGTTCATGGATTGATTCAGAAAGAGAAGATCATTGTTTCTATCAATCCTAGTGGTAAACATAATTTTATCAATGTTAATTTGGCAAAACAATTGCAAGTTCCAACAAAAAACATTGAAAATACAAAAGTTGACGATGAGAATGTTCAAGTGTATAAGGATTTGAAGATTTCTATGGATAAATATGTGTTGCATGGTGATTTTTATGCTTCAGAGATGGATACTATGGATGTTGTTTTGGGATATCCTTGGAAGGAATCCCTAGGCACTATCAATATTAATGTACAGAAGAAATTCCTGAAGCTATGGTATAAAAAGAAGAAAATTACATTACAGGATATTTCCATCCATAAATAGGTAGAGCACATGGAGGCTGAAGCAGAAGATGTTCAAGTGACTGATATATCAGATCATGAGCCTTTGATGATCGAAAACCAAACACAAACAGAGGCTGCAGAAGAAAAGACTACAGGTGATGATACATCAGAGGAGGGTTCAGTGGTTGAAGTCATATTGAAAAAGAAGACACCACAACAGGCACCACAGGAGGGTGAACTCAAGCAGAAGACACCATGGGTTAAAACTTCAACATATCATCACCCACATCACCCCGCAAGACAACCGTCAAGATGGCAACGAAAGAGTCACATGACGGATACAAAGGAGAGACGATCCACCTTACTTACACCTCAACAAGAGCTGTCACGTCAACTTCCATCTCAAGCGAGCGAGGCACCAGCGAGATCGGAGGGTTCACCTTTTCTTGATGGCTAGATGCACGTGCTTGTATCAAGTGGACTACTCTTTTGAGTAGATCTTATTATTTTGTGTTTCTTCTCATGTTTCGGCGGGACGAACATGCTAAGGGGGTCGAATGTATGTACCTAGGGGGGTATATGGGAGTACCGAGGGAGTACCCAAGGTAATATTGTAATAATGGATGGGCCATAGAAATAAATAAGGTAGTTAACCCATGTCATGTAAGGACCACAAGTAGTTAATAATAAATGTAATGGCCCATGGTATATAGTGATTGTATGAGTAACCATGGTATGATGCATGGTATTGTATGGTAAATTGAGCCTATACAAAGGCTAGAGACTCACATGGAGAGATATGAAGAGAAATAGTCTTGTATGAACAAGCATATGGCTTGTGGAGTATTCTCCTTCCTTAAGGAGTGATTGTATGGTGTTTCCCTACCATAAGGGTTTTGATAATAAAGAAGCATTTCTATCTTATCTCTATCTTGTTATTTTTGGGTTATTTCTATTATCATAATATTTCCAGTTTAGAGCTACAACAAGTGGTATCAGAGCTACAACAAGTGGTATCAGAGCTACAACAGCATCTCTAGAGATTCACCCCCGGGGCGTTGGCCCTCTAGGATTGGCCTCTCACCACGACGGGACAATTTGGTCAAAAAATATATGTCCATTACATCAAACTCAATGTCTTGGCCACGGATTATGAATTTCCCATTTATTGGGTTCCATGCACGGATTATCAACGCTACTAGATCGGGTCGAGACCAAAGGTGCGGAGTTAGGAAGAATTTTAGCAATCCACTTGCACATAAGGCATTTGAACACCCAGCATCAACAAAAGATTCCTCATTGTTAACATTGTGAGTTCATTCCTACCAAACAAATGACATGATGCCCTGCACGACGAGAACAAATGAATTAGAACTTCTTTTGTAAATTTCAATCCATAATTTGCACAAAAAATTAGTTTTGCGTCACCACCGCGACTGTTTTAAAAACAGTCACGATGGCACGAAGTTGATAGTTCATTTTTCTCGTGGTCATCGCAAGAATATATCATATTCTTGCGATGATCAGAAAATGTTACGTGTAAATTGCACTCTGTCATCGCAGACCGGAGCGGCATACCCGCGATGACCGAGCGACAGACTTTGACTCAAAAATATGCCTAAACTTACATGCCTAATGCTAAAATGCATGAGAAGGCTATTGAAATGAAGCGCAGGAAGAGGTCTACTTACTTGGTAGAAGTTTCACGACGAATCGTCGACGAATGAGGCCAGAAATGGCTTGCGGAATTTGCTCTGGTTGGTGCTCCAAATGCTCCAATGGTAAAATGAACAGTGCAAATGGTAAAAACACATGAATTACCCCCTTTTTATAGTAACTTTTTGAAATATTAAAAAATTTCACTTTAGAATGTGCGTATTTACCATTTTTATTGCATAGTTGATTGGAGTTTTGGTTTCTAACTATGTTTCCGCATATATTAATCATTTATGTCGAATGGGTTTTACATTTGATGTGTCTTGTGCAGAACTATAGGTTGTGGTGTTATGTCATAATTCATGTGCACTTGGTCTATAAAGTTATCTTTAACGCTCTTTTCCGACTTAATAGACGAAAAGATAGCTGAGTTGTCCCTTTGGACTCGTTAAATGAAATGAAAGACGGTCTGCTTTAAGCTCTTTTCCGACTGTGTAAACATGAAAAGATTGCCGAGCTTTTGTCATTTCAGGCTCGTTATTGGTCACGAAATGGCATGGTTTCGATCGCTTTTCTACTTTTCGGGTCGAGGTCACTAATAACGAAAAGCACTCCTTGATTGTAATGGTCAAGCGGTTCTTTCGAGTATCGTTTTATACTTTTTCGGGCTCGAGAGACACAAATTTACGAAAAAGGACCCCCCTTGGAGTTTTATTTTCCGTGTTTTCTTCAAACTCAGTAAATATGAAAAAGAATCTGAGTTTTACCTATGTTGGACTCATTAAACCCTAACGGCATTGGACTCGTCACCATGACGAGACTCGATATTCTCCTCCCTAGGGCTCGTTAAACTATTACTAGGTTGGATTCGACCGAAGGTCGAACTTATATTACAAGCACATGCTATCCCCTTCAAGCTTGTTTCCAAAAATAATTGGGGCACTCACCGGAAATGGTGGGGGAAAAATTTGGAAATCATCATTGATTGTCTATGGCAGCTTGTCACTCTTTAACATCGACACTTTTGCTTCTTGTAGGGTTGGGATATCCATACATCGTCATTTGGCCTTCCGCAGGTTTGGGTTGTCATTTAGCCTCATTCCATTTGATCCATGCTATCTCCATTAAGCCTTTCATCCTTTGGTACCTAAATGCTGCCACCCTCCGGAGTCGTGTCGCCGATATGTTCAAGAGTATAATCCTTTTGCAGTTTACACCATCATTTTTCGTCTAATACTCTGTTTCATCATCTACCGCTTGTTCCTTGTCTCGTGTCATTGATGGGGGAAACATTATGTGATCTGGACTTAAACAGGAATGCAATAAAATATAGAGATAACCATATATAGAAAGATGCAGTGGAAATAATGCTTCATTTCATTAATGGGAAATACTGAAATATGCTTACAACTAGAAATGGAAATAAACCAGCTAGGGCGATGTTAGCTTATCTCTGAGAAGAGATGTGGTGGCTACATCGCTCTGAACTATGTTACAATGAGGCTCGAAGGCCTATTCATTGTTGAGAAACAATGGAAAACCCTTAACATTCCAAAACCTGACCCTAGAAGATGAAACGCCCAATTGTGGGCCCCGTTTGGGTAAATTGGTACATCAATTTCCCAAGGTCGTAACTTTGGCATATGATCTCCGTTTGACACGTACAATAGCTCATTAGAAAGATCTATTTGAGCACTACCACTTTGCGAAGAGAAAAATTAGTCTATGAGCCCATATTACCCAAATATTTCCCAAAAAACATCGTTTAGGGCCGCAAAATGGCTCTGGAAGTTCAGGACCCGAAAAACTACTTAAAATAGTAAGTTGCACTACAATTTAGGAAACTGAGAAAACTGAAAGAGATAGTTGTGGGGGTCCAAATGGGATAGGTGGGTGGCCACCAACATCCACCTGGATCATTCCTTCCCCCTTAGGAAGTAATGGTCCCCATTGCATTTAGTTCCTCCCTGAGATGAGGAAGCTTCTGCTGAGCAGGGTCTCTGGTGAGCTGTTCTGCAGTCTCTGGTGTGTCGAGAAATGGTGGGAAGCATGGTTGACGATGGTCCACATTGAACACTCAGTGCAAGCGAAGGAATGGAGGAATGTTGTGCTTTAAAGCATTGTTGCCCCTAACCTTTGTACTGGTGAAAGGACCATATCAGAGTGGTCTGAGTTTGTGATGGGTTCTGGTAAGGCGTTCTCTTTGCAAATGTAACCAAACTTTGTCACCCACCTAAAACTTGTGTGGTACCCCTATGGGTGAGGAGACGTTTTTCCTGTGTTCTGTCATGACCGTATCCATTTAATGCTGCTGCTGTGTGGAGGAGCCCTTCACGGGGGTCATGGAAGTAGAAAGAATCTTCCCCTTACATTGGGAGTGAGACAGACATATGAATTTCCTAGTTTGGGAGATGAGATTGCTACCTTTCTTAGCAGTGATCAAAGATATGGCGGTAGGTGGGGCTACCTCCGGTATCGTGTATAATGAATCACTCAACAAAATAATGACAGCGTGAGGCCTTGACTCATACATAGCATGTCACCTCCACAAGTATGATTGGCCTAATAGTACATCAAAAACATCCAGAGGTGTAACATCACACAATACCTCATCTATGAAGGGCTTGATGCTGTAGGGAAGGCAACACTGTTGGCGAACTTTGAGATCTCGTCCTTCATGAAGCCACCCGATACTATAAGGCTGTGGGTGTGGTGTAGTCGGTAGGCCCAACCGCTTCACAACCTCTGCTGAAACGAGGTTTTTTTGGCTGCCACTGTCGACAATGAATTGCAACGACGAACCCTTCACCCACATCTGTGAGTGGAAAAGACGTTCCCCTTCCTCTAGATTTTTGTTCTCATTTTTCTGGATCTTGGCAGTGGCAACAATGGCACTGGGGTCCACATCAATTATTTTCTTCCCTTTTCCATTCACCTTGTTGTGTTCTGGTTCAGGGTCAGAACATGCATTTGATTCGGAAGCCTTCAACTCGGCCACCAGCGACTGCTTGGTCCGACACTCACTTGTGTTATGAGTGGGACTCTATGGAACTCATACCACTTTCCTATGTCCTTCTTTGGCTTCATGGTGTTGTTATTTTCTTGCGGCTTCGACAGTTTGTATTAGGTCACCCCGCCTTGGCTTTGTCCTTTGAGCTTTGGATTTGCAGATCCAAAGTCTCGCTTCTTCTATTTGAACTTTTGCTCGATTTTGACAGCGTATCGATATGCCATGCCGAGCGAGGAGATGTTCAGGAACTTCATCTCTTCTTGGATGTATTTGTGTAGGAAACCACTGTATTTGAGTACTGGATGTAGATCAGAATCTTTGATACATAATTGTGTGCGAAGGGTACGAAAAATGTTTGTGAACTCCGACACCTCTTGGTCTCATCCCTACCGTAGTGTGGTCCATTTTATGTATTTGTCCTCATAGCTTTTGACAGGGTAGTACTGCTCCTTGATGGCATCCCAGAAGTCATTCCAAGTGGGTGCGGCTAAAAATAGTGAGCCTGTACTTTCATCCTTCTGCTCATAGTAGGTTTCCCACCAGTCCTTGAGGTGGGGGGCTACTTTGAGAAGAGTGAAAACCATCTTTTCCTGACTCGAAAATTCATGAGTAGAAAAATAACCCTCTAGTAGATTTAGCCATTTATCTATAGCATCTGTGTCTATCTGACCCTCGAATATGGGGATTTCTAAATTAACTTGTACCTTAAAGGGCGTGGAGTTTCCAGAGTAGTTGCTGGAAGCCGATGCATCACTTTTGGGTAGTCGCTGAAGGATCTAGGCAAAGCTATCCATCATCGTATTCCGTTGTTGCTTGAGGGCTTCTTCGAGCAAGATTTTGATAGGATCTCCTGCTCCCTCGTATTTCTTCTCATCCACCATGGGAGGCCGTCGGGATTTGTGAGGCTGGTCTCGCAAAGGTTTGACCAGTTCAAGCCCTAACTCCTTATATCCCGACCTCGTTGGGGACATGCAAAGAAAAACAGAGAAAAAGCAGACCACTCTGATACCACTGATCTGGACTTAAACAGGAACACAAAAAAATACAGAGATAACCATATACACAAAGATGCAACAGAAATAATACTTCATTTCATTAATGGGAAATACTGAAATATGCTTGCAACTAGAAATGGAAATAAACTAGCTAGGGTGATGTTAGCTTATGTCTGAGAAGAGATGTGGTGGCTACATGCCTCTAAACTATTTTACAATGAGGCTCGAAGGCCTATTTATTGTTGACAAACAATGGAAAACCCTTAACATTCCAAAAGCTAACTCTAGAAAATGAAACGCCAAATTGTGGGCCTCGTTTGGGTAAATTGGTACATCAATTTCCCAGGGTCGTAACGTTGGCATGCATTCTCCGTTTGACATGTACAATAGCTCATTAGAAAGATCTATCCGAGAACTACCACTTTCGAAAGGGAAACACTGGTCCATAGAGCCATGTTGCCCCCAGATTTGCCAAAAAACATTGTTTAGTCCCTCAAAACGGCTCCGGAAGTTCACGACCCAAAAAACTGCTAAAAATAGTAAGTTGCGCTACAATTTATGAAACTGAGAAAACTGAAAGAGATAGTTGTGGGGGTCTAAATGGGATAGGTGGGTGGCCAAAAACATCCACCTGGATCATTATGGCCCTCCTGCGATAGATCATCCCTTGTCGACATCAGCTCATTATCCAGGAGATCGATCTAGAGATCCCTTTTGGTACCTTGTAGCTTGCATGCGTCAATGGCAAGTTCTTCGTGCCTAATGGTCGAATTACATCATTGGTCATCGATTGGGTGATTCCATGAGTGTTCAACTTCATCTCATTCTTCACATTTCATGGATTGTACTGGATAGTACCTCGAGAACCATTGACATTATTGGTGGTTCCTTTCACACTTGTTAATGGTTTGCATCATTGGCCGGTAATCAAGTGATTTTCTCTCATGCTCGACTTCAGCACCTGTATTCGCATGATAGAATTTGTACTATGATCGGTTGGGTTCAAGACCTCGAACTCAGATTACATATGTTCGGGTTACGTGGATTGCTTCGTGATTACATGACTCATTTATGGATGGCTGCGACCACACCTGAGTCATCATGGGTGGCTGCAACCATACCTTTATCATTATCATGGTCTTATTAGCTAGATGGCTGCGTCCATACCACAAACCTCGTTCGTATGACTTTTGGATGGCTGCGTCCATGCCTAGACTACATGTATTTCACTATCACAGATATCGGTTGTACTTGAGCCTGCAGGTTCTTCCAGATGGTGTTCCAACTTAGTCAATTTCATAAAGCATTTCACCCCTCCCACTCTCTCAGGCTTCATGCTTTAGGGGGCATATTTTACACAGTAATTTGTCACTGCCTTCGATTCCAGTCCTCCTACTATGTAATGTGTCCAGGTCAAACATGCTCATACTGAACAAATGCTCTCTTCTGCTGCCAACTGACCCACTTTTCCCAATTCATCTACCTCATCGCGACTATGGAATTAATATACGTGTGAAACGACGCTCATAAAAAGTCCAGCCACACTGCCAGCGTGGAAGTACATCTGTTTCCCGCAACGGTTCGATTTCATGCCCCGTCGCGAGGCTATTTGATATCTTTGGCGATGATCTGACTAGCTACATTGCTTACAATCGATGTCAACGCTAAGGATATGTTATATACCCGCGATGATCCAGATTGGGCAAATTTGTTCCAACAGTCGACCTTCTGGATGATTCCAGACCTGGTTGTTGGCCTAGTTTATGTCACCCTTCCTTCCCTGGTATGGCAGTTCCGTCAATTGTGCTGCCTTCCTTAGGGATAAGCTCTCTCTTCCACCTTTGATGGAGACTCCTTCTCCTACTTAAACACTCACCTCTGCTATGATCAGCTAGTTGGTAAATTCTTGGATTGAGCAGTGCTGGTGGTGCTTTTGAGTTTGATAGATAGCTGGTGTACGTGTGAACAAGTGTGAAAGTGTTGATAGCTTGTGGAAGGTTGTGAAGTGCCCTTGAATTTGTGTAAGAACTTATGAGTGAAGAGAGACTTTGTATGTTGGGAGATCCATCTTCAAAGAGTGAATGCTTGAAGAACATGCTAGCTGGATTCCTTTGAGAAGGATTGCGACGTCAAGACTCCAGTTGTAAGCTTGCTCTTATTTCACTATTAATGCAATCAATGATGTTTTCCTATGTCTTGTATGTAATTTACTTGATAGCTCATGACTTCTTGAGTTTGTGAGTAAATAGATCATTGTTTTTTTCTGGTTACGTGCTTTGTTGTATTTCCTTTGCATTGTTTCAAGTTGATCACTTGTTGAGGAGAAGGAAGCAAAAGTTGGAGCAACACAACGGAACTCCATCAATCATTAGTTGAGGTAAGCCTCCAACCATGACTATTTACGGAAAGCTATTGTTGATCTATCCTTGTTTGTGACTAGACCCACTCTAGGGCTAGAGGGGTTGCCTTTGTCCGCAGAGGGAACACTTTCCTGCATCACAGGGAGATAAATTTATTATGTTAAGACTCGGCTTAGTGGAGTAAACCAAGCACCCTTCACTTAAGGTGCACTTGTGTGTGTAAGCGTATTTATTGATTAAGCCCATATTGTGTTTGTAAAAAAGAAAAACGCTTGCTGAAAATAAACTAAAATTAGGAACAAAAAATTAAAAGAAAAACGATTAGCTAAACCCCACCCACACTGGGTTTGCAAACACTCTACTGGTTGATGGATAAATCGACAGAAAATACACTAAAATGGTTAAGAGATCTAAATTTTGGTGTGACTGGGATCAAGAAACACTAAGCTGTGTGAAAGTGGTGCAGCAACAACAAAAAACCAAATGGAAAGATTATTCCAAAAAGATAGGTAGATGGGTGAAAGACCTAGGGCAACCAATGGGACCCTAAGGCCAATGACCAAACAAGTTGAAATGTGAAACTATGGATGGTGATAAGCTATCTTTAAAGATTTGAAACAGAAGGGTATTGATATGGAAAATGTGTTTGAAAGCGTTGCAGAAACTCAGACTACTCACTCAGCTAAACTCCTCTTAGAATGGTGGAAGCGGACTAGAAGCCCTGCAGGGGCTAGATTTGACTTCGACGAGTAAATCTGAATGGATCAAGGCCTAAGTGGGATGAGAAAGAGGTCAGACAAACCAGGAGACATCTCTATGCAAAACATAGAAACCGATCTGAGAAAAACATTAAAACCTAGAAATCATAGGTACTAACCTATTTTCCAGTAGGGATCACACTTTTTGGGCCAAAAAGTGTGATTTCTGCTCCATGGATCTCGGTCAGAAAATCTTAGTAAAACATTTCACCTTTCTCGTGAATAGTTCTTGTGACTTGTGGAAAAGACCAAAAAGCTTGAAAAAGTCAGAAATTTAACAGATCTAGGTTTAAAAATCTAGGAAACATTAAGAGAATTGAAATGGAAGAAAGCCTACGCTGAAAACCGAAGGTCACCTAGGTTTTTGGATCTGAAGTATAAAACCCATCCGAGTCACCAATTTTTTTGTAGTGTTTTCTTCTCAAAGATGTACGAAAAGAACCCACTTAAGATTGTGGATGACAAACAATCTTGACAATATAAATGGCTGCTAAATATTGTAGATCTACAACAACTGATAGAAACAAAACCTGCCAAAGTCTATATCTATGCCACAATCATAGTTAAACAACAAAAGAAAGAGTAATAACTCTAATCATCCAATGGAAACTAGATATACAAAGAATAGTTTTATTATAACACCTATGAAGGGAATAAATAGATGTTACCAACCCCCCTCTATGGGATGGGTTCTTAGCTATACTCAAATGTTTTTAGCTTTTATGGAGTCCCTCTCCTCTATAATGTATAAACCCAACAAAAATATGGTGTGCAAGAATGAAAATAATCAGAGTTACAATAGTGAGTGCAACAATGAAAATAATCAAAAGTGAATAATGAATGGAAAACCCTTCTATTTATAACAAAATATTGAGTTATCCTCAAATAATGAAGAAAAATAAAATATTAATTAACCCCATTCTTGAATAACCACTTGGAATATTTTATTATTTTTGTTTAGGAGGGAAAAAATATTTATACTTTTATTTATAAATAATAAATAATAAATGATTTATTTATCATCTGTAGGATTAGCTAAGGAATAATAAATAAATAAGGAATTATTTAATTATTCCTAAGGGATTTAGTCAAATTTAACAAAGAATAATAATTAATTATTCTTAGAGAAAAATAAGCTAATTAATGATTTATCTGTTTATTTTTCATGATCGGGTCAAAGATGACAAGGAATAATAATTGAACAATGGTTTAATTAATTATTCCTAGAAGAAAATCAAATAAATAGTGATTTATTTAATTATTATTCATGGGTTTAATTATAAATTACTTAACAAAGGTGGTTTATTAAGTAATTTCTCACAAAGCAATATTACTATGATAAAATTGGCTTTATAGGTTGTACTTCGATCCATGTAGTAAATTAGGCTAGATGATCAACTTTTTGGTCATAACAATGTGGTAGAAGAATCTAAAAGGATGAGAAAGGTACATCCATCTCTCAACTCTACCTTCATAGGTTTAACTCCTAAATTTGATCAATTTGAAGAGCCCCATGGATTCAGGCCTATCGCTTTATGTAACATCATATACAAAATCCTATAAACCATTATGGTAAATTGGCTTAAACCATTCCTCACGGCTCTACTTTCCCAAGAGTAGAATGGATTTGTCAAAGGTCGCCAAATATTGGACGACATAGTAACAAATCAAGAAGCCACTTACTCCCTTAAAAGCCTCAAATTAAAAGGCATGATGATTAAGTTGGACGTATCTAAAGCCTATGATCTCCTGAGTTGGACCTACCTATTGTGTATTATGCAAGCCTTTGGTTTTGACCCCTGCTGGATCCTTTAGATTTCCTCCCTTATATCCGCCCTAATTTTCTCTATCCTCCTCAATGGAGCCCCCACTCAAGCCTTCTATGCCACTCGAGGGCTTAGAAAAGGTGACTCGGTTTCCCCTTTCTTATTTATCTTAGCAGCTGAAGGCCTGGGGCGATATGTCAAAGCGAAGGATCAAGAAGGGAAATTTAAAGGATTGTGCATATGGGGGAATGATCTCCCATTAACACATCAACATTCTGTCGATGACATCATGATGTTCTGCCAAGCTACCCTCAGAGAGGCAAGGTCTCTCCTGTCTATCCTACAAGACTTCATGAATGCCACAGGAATTTATATTAATAAAGAAAAGTCAGATATTTTTTTCTTCAATACTACTGTTAAATCACAGGATTTTCTCGCTAGAATTATGGCTTTCAAATACACACCCTTCCCTTAAAATATTTGGGTATCCCCCTTAGCTTCAACTATCTCTGAATGTCAAACTGGAAGGCTCTCCTCAACCGAATCCAAGGTCTTCTTTAGAACGAGACCTTTTGAGCCGTCAATATGGAGAGAAGAGTTATCCTTTTGAAAGCGGTGCCACAATCGATCCCCATCTACCAGCTCTCAGGTCTAGCTGTGCCTAAAACAACATCCACTAAAATGACAAATATCTTCAGGAAATTCCTATGGAAAGGGACACAAAAAGCCAAGAAATAGGCCCTCCTTTCTTGGAACTCATTAATCAAGCCCATGTTAGTGGGGGTTTGGGTCTGAGGGGTCCCTATACTTTAAACTAGGTCATGGGAGAAACACTATGACAGAGATTAATCCAGGGAGGAAATGACCTATGGAAATTTATCTGGGAAAGGAAATATATCATGCCAATGTTGATGGAAGGGAGACTGAGAACACATTAAACAACAAGGGGATCAACCATATGGAACATAGTAGCAGAAAAATGAGGTATGATAATGAACCACTTGTCAGACTAAGAGGTAACTCCTCAAATCAAAACTTATATTATTCATTTAGGTTGTTCATTATTATATACAAGAGGGAATGACTGTTTGGTTCATTTCCCGATGACTCTCTATATTCTCCATTATTTATTTACATTAATTACAGCTATACACCTAATCTCTTTGATTAGGTGTCAACATTCCCCCCCTTAATTTGAAGGGATGTTGGTGAGTCCAAGGATTGTTCTGAACCTTTCAAGCTTTTCTCTTCCAAGTGCTTTGGTGAAGATGTCTACAATTTGCTCATTAGTGGAACAATGGCGGAGATGGATTGTTTTGGCCTCAACATGATGTCAAATCATATGATATTTAGTATTGATGTGCTTTGTTCGATCATGGAACTTTGGGTTCTTGGCCAACTTTATTGCAGAGGTATTCTCAAACATGAGTGGAGTCGATTGTACTTGTTTTACCTACAAATCTTCAAGAATTTTCCTGAGCCACACAATTTATTTTGTTGCCTCCGCTGCTGCCACATATTCTGCCTCTATTGTGGAATCTACTAGAACTGATTGTTTGCATGATCTCTAGGAGATAGCTTCTGATCCAATATTCATAGCATAACCTAAAGTAGATATCCCAGTTTATTTGTCTCCATCGAAGTCTGAATCAGAGTATCCAATCAAGTTGAAGTCACCCACTTGTGTATACTTGATTCCAAAGTCTTGAGTTCCCTTCAAGTACTTTAGAACACTTTTTTCAGTAGACCAATGTCAACACTTTTTTCAGTAGACCAATGTCACTCACAAGGCTTTTGCATAAATCTAGAAAGGATTCCAACAAAAGACGAAATTTCTGGTTTGGTAGTAGTTAGGTAGTTGAGACTTCCTACAAGCTGTCTATACTTTGTTGCATCCTCAAATTATTTCCCTTCAATGGATGTGAGATTTAAGTTTTGTTCCATTGGAGTAGTCAGAGGATTGCATTCATTCATGCCAGACAAGTTCAACACATATCCAATGTACTTCTTTTGAGAAAGGAATATGGATTTCGGATGTTGAGTTACTTCAATACCATGATAGTAATGAACATAGCCCAAATCAGTCATTTCAAAACCTTTCTTCAATTCCTTCTTTATCACTGCAATGTAGCTTTCAATGTTCCCTATCATCAAAAGATCATCTACATATACCACAAGATATACAATTGTTTTTCCAACTTTCTTGACAAACAAAGTTGCATAATCAAGATCATAATGTTTGAAATTGAGTTTAAGAAGATGCTCAGTCAGTTTTTTGTACAAGGCTCCCGTGCTTGTTTGAGGCCATCCAAGGATTTCACAAGTTTGCATACTTTATGTTCATGTCCTTTCACGGCAAATCCTTCATGCTGGGACATAAAAACATTTTCATTTAGATCTCCATTCAAGAAAGTAGTTTTTACATCCATTTGATGGACTTTCCAATTGTTTTGAGTTGCTAAGGAAAAGAGTATCCAGATGGTAGCCCATTTTGTTGTGGGGGCAAAAGTTTCCTCATAATCGACCCCTTCCTTCTGTGCAAAACCTTTTGCCGTAAGCCTAGATTTGTGCTTGTGAAGTGAGCCATCAGCTTTATACTTTTTCTTGTAGACCCACTTGCAGCCAATTGGTTTAGTTCCCAATGGAGGATCAACTAGCTTCCAAGTGCCATTCTTTAGCGGGGAATCATACTCCTTTTGCATTGATTCTTTCCATTCATCATGAGAAGCAACTTCTTTGAAGGAAGTTGGTTCAAAATATCTAGACAAATTGAATTCACAATCATAAGAAACATCCATATCAACAGGTGAATCAGAGTCATCTACATTACCTCCATTATTCCAATTTTAATTTCTAGTTCCTGTCTTTCCAACCTCATTAGGATGAACACTTTCAAGTATCTTTGTCATCCACTTTTGGGGACCTTTCTCAGATGGTCCTGGCTACTCCATCGATTGAGTTGGGACTTAATCAAGATTGGGTCTCCCAATTCTGTCAATCACGTCACTCAAAGTATCATCTGTTGTTGGAGTTTCATGCAGGGGAGAGAATGCTTCAGAAGAAGATTCCACAGATTGATCTAGTATAGGAATCCCCCCTTCAAGATGTGGAATCTAATTATCAAATTCTTTAAATGATTTTGCATTTGTGTATATATGCAAGCGATCAAGTTTCCTTTCAAAAACATTTTCAGTTTTGGATGATTCAAGAAAGATTACATCTCTAGATACAACAAAATTTTTGTTGACTTCATCATAGATATGGTATGCTTTGGAGGTGTTTGAATACCCAAGGAAGGTACACTTATGACTTCTTGCACCAAGTTTGTTTCTATGTACCTTTGGTATCAAGGCATAACAGGTGGAACCAAAGACCCTGAGATGCTTTACTGAAGGAATGTGCCCATACCACATTTCATAAGGAGTCTTGTTTCTAATAGGATTAGATGGACATCTATTCTTTATATATACAACACATAGAACTGCATCAGCCCAAAACATCATTTTTGCATTTTTGAAGAACAACATGGAGTGTACCATATTTAAGATTGTCCTATTCATTCTTTCAGCTACACCGTTCTGTTGGGGATTATAAGGCACCGTTGTTTTATGTTTGATCACATGTTGGTGAAGATATTTTTTAAATTCATTTGAATTTTATTATTTTCCATTATTAGTGCGAATAAAGCCAATATGAGATTGTGCATCATTTTCAATCCATGTATGAAAGTTCTTGAATATTTGAAAAGCATTGGATTTATTCTTTAATAAATAAACCCAACACATTCTGGTGTAGTCATCAATAAATGTCATCATATATTTATTTCCATTTGCAGAAGGAACAAACATTGGACCACATAAATTTGAATGAATGAGTTCAATTTTTTTATGTGCTGAGGAGTGTGAATCATGAAAGCACTGTTTTCTATGCTTTCCTAGAATGCAAGCATCACATTGCTTAAGTTTTCTAGGAATTGTAGGCAAACCAATAACACCATTTTTCTTCAACAAGCGGAGGTTGTCATAGTTCAAGTGTCCAAATCTAGCATGCCATAACAAACTTGATGGAACTGTACCTTCTTCATAATGAGATTTGTATGCGAAATGTTGTGCACAAGCAGAGGTACCCTGCAACTTGAGAAGCCTTTCTTCTTCTATCCCTGACATGATAAGTGAGTGGTCAGATGCTTTTCTCACCTCAAGCTTGCCATCAATCATATGAATGGAGTGACCTTGTTGGCTGATGTGGATCGAGGACAACAAGTTTCTCCTCGGTTGAGAGAGATATAGAACATGATGTAGAAGAAAGTCTGGAAGACCAGGCAATTTAAGCCTGATTGTGCCAAGCCCTAATGGCTTGAGTTTTGATTGGTCTGCAAAGTATACTGCACCATCAACATTGTCAGTAAATTATTCAAAAAAATATTTTCTATGAGTCATGTGGCAAGTTGCTCCTAAATCAAGCAACCAATCATTCTTACAAGAAGAAAGTGAAGCATTAAATAAGTCGTCATTTACTCCAATATTACATTGTGCCACAACATAATGAGTGGATTCAGGTGCTTTACCTTTCTCTATGTCATTAGTTTTACCTTTGTGTTGGTTTCTTTGCTGCACAAGTTTTTCGCAAGGTAACTTGCATGTGGAGGCATCATGTGATCCATTTCTTTTACAGCGTATGCAGCGAAAATCTAACTTTTCTCCTTGAGAGTGTCTGTCCCCCCTGCCTCTGAAATATCTTCCTCTTCCTCTTCAATCACCTCTTCCTCCGGAATAATCTTGGGCAAGATTCTTTTCTCTATGAGAAAGGAACACAACCTCTTCAGAAGATTTAGGGGCTACCTTCTTTCCAAAATCTTTCTCTTTCAACAATTTTTTTCACAAGGGAATCAAAGGTAATATCTTTGAGATTTCCATTTGCTTACAATGACTCAAGATAATTGCAGTAAGTAGGATAAAGTGCCTTGAGAAAAATGATAAGAGGAATATCCAATTCAACCTTAGTGAATTTGATATCATGCATTATAGATTTTACTTCGGATGCAAGAGCAAGAAGATCATTAATTTGTAGTTCAAGGATTAAGAGTTTAATCATGAGTTGAACAACTTTAAGTGTAGAGTGTGAGTCATAGAGTTATTTCAGCTTTTGTAAGGCTTCGAATGAATTTGAAAATGGTGAAATGTGTCGACTCACCTCTTCACTTACTATTGCTGCAATAAATGCATAGGCTTTGTTGTTCTTATTTTCCCAATTGGCGAGCTCCTTGACATGGTATTAGAGCAGGCACCATTTTTTGGCTTCCTCTTTTAATTTGTAACTCCTATTCTATTTTTCCTTTGTTTTGCATCTTTTGCAGGCTGACATCTCTGTCAAAACCTTGTGAAATCTCATTCATTGTTGTTGTGTCTAATGGCGCATTGAAGTGAAAGGTGTTATAGTAACTTGGACTTTCTCCCTTGGGTCGGATCTTAAATGTCATGAACCTTCATATATAAATATCATTGGGTCTGATTTTAATCGCATATCGCTAGTCTCTTTGCTCCGATCAATATCGCTACATGTTTGCGATGCGATCATACCCTTCATTACCCTTTTGTATTTGAAGCTCCGCATACATTTTCTTATTCACCGCATATCCTTTTTCATATAAACTACTAATGGTGAACACATATACCACTTGGACACAATTCCCAAGGTTTCACTTTATCAAGCTCATTCTCCATCATTGATCTCAATCTCAAGATCCGACGACTAACATTGATTTCAGGGGTGACCACTTGCACATCGGTTGCCTGCCTGAAAAGTGCCTTTTAATCTCCACCATTGGTCATCACCTCCAAATCCAACGGTTTATAGTGATTTTAGGTGCATTAGTTGCACGAGAATTGCCTGCTCAGTACGAGAAATTTTTCTCTCTCCCCTAGTCGCTACGTGTCCATCTCTCGGGTGATCCCCTCTCAATACCACTTACCATTTTTATCCACCCAAAATCTCGCTTGTAACCCGAAATATGCCTTTAGCCGTGGTTATTTCCCCGACTTGTTTTGCTTGTGATAATCGTTGATCACTTACCATCGATGGCCCTCCTCCTTTCATCTCCTCCATTCATCTCCTCTGCTCATCTCCACTGTTCATCTCTACAATACGATGCAACAAAAGAACTACAACTAGAGTTAGTGTTTGATACCATGCCAGACCAGGAGGTAACACCTCAAATCAAAACTTATTTTATTCATTCAAGTTGTTCATTATTATATACAAGAGGGAGTGACTATTTGATTCATCTCCCGATGACTCTCTATCTTCTCTATCATTTATTTACATTAATTATAGCTGTACACCCAATCCCTCTAATTAGGTGTCAACACCACTATTTTTGGGAGATGGGGGGAGACAAAGTAAGGTTCTGGTAGGATGCTTGGCAATAGAGGGAAAAAGTCTTCAGTCGACATGACCTTGCGAAAATATTCCTATTCACAAACCAATTAGCGAACCCGACTGTGAATAAATTCTGGGATGTGGATCCTAGATCCACTTGGAGAGAGTGGAAAAGGAGACAACATTGGCCCAATGTGCCAGACTCCCCCCCAATGGGTATCATATGCTAAGGAACTCAATTATAGAAGACTAATGATCTCCGAAGGTACGAATATCATCAGATGGGGATATAAGAATAAAGGTATGTTTACAATACAGGAGGGATATCAACTAAAAGCAGAACACCAACATCAACATTGTCTACCCATCTAGGGAAGAATATGGATGAGATAGCTATGGTCAAAGGTAGCCTTCTTCCTCTGGTTGGTTCACCATAGCCAAGCTCTAACGTGGGACCAATTACAAAAACTAGGTGTTTAGGGACCTTTAGCTTGTAGTATGTGCGAGGCACAAATGGAAATGATGCAACATCTCCTAAACTCATGTCCCTTTATCGACCAACTATGGAAAAATCATGAAACCCTCTTTAGCCATTCAGATCAAGATTGCTCAAGCATCAAGGAAAAATGGAAAACTAGAGAAAGAGAATGTTGGCATTATGGCTAAAGTGTTGTCCTTGATGGCAACCTATTCAGGTGATGGATCACTATACAACAGGACAGTAGCAGAGCTTGTGTACAACAGGACAGTAGCAGATATTGATGATCAGCTATCAAATATTGGA